>JANHFL010002723.1:510964-526486 GCA_032468155.1 Oxyrhabdium leporinum | reverse complement strand
ATGATTGTTGCACCATCCTTGTGATCACAAGTTGGTGGTTGGCAATCAGCTTGCACTTACAACAGTTGCAGTGTCTTGCAGTCATGTGGTCACATTTTTTCCTTAATGCTCCACAATTTTAGTGTGTATAGGTAATCCTCAACTTATAATCATTTGTTAATAACGGTTTGAAATTACAACAGCTTTGTAAAAAGATATTTATGACCCATCCTGAAGTTATGATTGTTGCACCATCCTTGTGATCACAAGTTGGTGGTTGGCAATCAGCTTGCACTTACAACAGTTGCAGTGTCTTACGGTCATGTGGTCACAATTCCAGCTGGCTTCTACAAAGTCAATTGGGGAAGCCAGAATCACTTAACAACTATGTGATTTGCTTAGCAGTTATGGTAAAATGGTCACAAAATTTGGTCCCGTCACATGATGACTCGCTTAATGGCTCCATAACTTAGCAATCAAAATTCAAGTCCCAATTGTGGTCATGAGTTGAAGTTTACCTATATTTGTTTCTGTTTTCTGTTTCTGTTTTAATATTTTGTCGTTCCTTTTTTAAAAGGTTACACAGTTGGATATGTCAATTCGTGAGTACAGGGGAGAAATGGAACAAAAAATAATTACATTGCAAGGTAGCTTAGAAAAAGCAGAGCTGCAGATAAAAGATTATAATAAAAAGGTACTATTATTGCTCAAAATGCTCTTTAAAATAATTGCTTCTAGTTGCTTGCTTTCCACAAATGCCTGCTGTGAAGAGTTTTAACTCCTCAAATGGTTATTCTTTTTATAACTTACTTGCTTACATTTTGCTATCAGATTGAGAGTTTGGCAAGCAAGGTACAGTGTTCAAAAGAGGAGCTTCAAGAAAAAGAGTATAATATTCTTCAACAAGATCAAGAGATAAATCATCTTAGAAAAGAGAATGAACAAAAGCAGCAAAGAATAACAGATACTGAGAAAGTAAGTTTCTCTTGTCTATTGTTTTCTCTGCCTTTTTTCAGTACTCCAGTTTCTAATCTAACCAGTTACTTATTTAATCAATAATATATGATAAGGAATAACATTGCCTTGTCATAAAAGAGACTATTGTCTGAAGTATGTTCCACTGAACTCATTGAAGCTTGCTGAAATATAGTTTGTTTACTTTTCCATGAGAACATGCCAGTATTTTTGCATTTAATTTTCTGATATTGCTGATTTTTTCTTTTTCTTTAGAGCAAGTTTGTTTGCCAACAAAGAATACTGCTCCATCTGGATGATGATTTTAACGCAGTCTAGCTCTGTTTTTCAGACAGCAGATCTAATTTTAGGATAACAAATAAAAACTACTAAAAATGAAATAAGACATAAGATTCTTAGTATATAAAAAATCCCCTTTTCTCTTTTTAGAAGCTGAAAGATCAAGAAAGGTGTATTGCAGAACAGTATAAAGAAATACTTGATTTGGGGCAACAGTTGAGACTGGAACGAGAAGCAATAAAACAAGTTCATGTGGATCTATTAGAGAGTCGCCGCCAACAGGCTCAAGCTCAGAGAGATGTGGACAGGATCTCTCTTGAACTGGAAGAAGTAAACCATATCTCACATGAAAAAGTAACCAATTTTACAGATTAATTTTATGAGAAATCAACTATCCCAATGCAAGATTCTTTCCAGTGTCAGTTTAATGTGTAGAGCATGGTTCAGAGCAGTTTCAAATTGGGAAAGACAAAAGATTAAAGCTAACCAATAATACTAGGTCAGTTTGAAAATGATGTAAAACAAGTATTTCAGACCCCGGGTGAATACTTTTCTTAAATTGGTTATTTTAATGAATAACAGAGAAGTGCTTGAAACATTTATACAAAATGTTTTAAAAATAGCTGTTTTCTTGATTCGTATTGGAAAATTAGTAGCAGTCTTCTATATAAACAAACTTGTGATATTTTGGTATTGCTTAAAATATTGTTTTTAATGCTAATTTAATATTTTAATATTTCTAAGAAAATATAGCAAGATATATTGATATTGTGTTGTGGGGGCATAATTCTCTTTCAGGAAACTCGTGTAAATAATTTGGCAGAACAATTGGGAGCAGCTCAGGTGCGAGAAACTGAGTTAGAAGCAAGGATGCAAACCGAGATTAAAAGGCTCACTGCAGAAATACATTTGCTAAAACAATCTTTTTTCTCAGAGGTGAGAACAAAATTGCTCTTTCCCATTTATTTTGTCTTAGATATGAGAGAATGAGAAACTATGTGTGTATTTGGTTCTAACAATTGACTCTAGACTTTCCTTTTTTACCTTCAAATAATTTCTTTTGTACCAAGTGTGCATGAAATAATTTCAGATCAATCAGTCCCCTTTCTCACAAGTTATTAACTGAACATTGATAAACTAAGCACCACAGATATGCATAATACCAACAGCTACTATCCTATGGCATACCCTAGGCCCGTGATGGCGAACCAATGGCACGCGTGCTACAGGTGGCACGCAGCGTCCTCTCTGTGGGCACACGAGCCATCACCCTAGTTCAGCATCACACATGTGCGTATGCCTCCCGCCTGCCAGCTGGTCATTGGGTCTCTGCTGCGTGGGGGTGGGGCACTTGCAAGGAGCTGTGCATGCGCGAGGGTGGGGCACACTCACAGGGGCAGCATGCATTGCATTTGGGGGGTTCAGGCGCGTGCGCACGCTTTGGGCAGTCGATCTGGAAAAGGTTAGCCATCACTGCCCGAGGCCATGGAATAACTGGCTTATATGGTTGAGGATCATTCTCTTTTTGTTAAGTTTTTTTGTTAAGATTTAATAGTTTAGATTGCATCATATATGGATGTTTGCTAGCTACTTGAAACCATACACTGAGAATGAATAGGACATCTATTTTTAAAAATTTACATTTATTTGTTGAAATAATAAAGTCAGAACAGAGCCTTTTCAGTCTAATATTAAAGCACCAGGATAGAAACCAGGAGACTCTGAATTCCAGTCTTGCCTTATACATGAAAATTGTCTGGGTGACCTTGGGCCAGCCACATACACACTCGACCCAGCTCATCTCACAGGGTTGTTGGGATAATAGGAGAAGGAACAAGTGTAGGTATCTTTGCTGCGTTGAGTTATTTATAAAAATAATAAAGGCATGATAAAACTATTTTAAAAAGTGCAATACAGTGGGGACAAGTTCATTGATTTAGTGTGGATTTAACAGTAATTAAGAGTATTTGTGAAGTTTTGGGTATCTAATCACACTTGGCCAACAAAGAATTCTAATTCTATTTGTGAACTTCTACAGTATTTATTTTAAAACATTTAAAAAGTAAAATACAAAGAACTACATTACCAATAAAATACAGTAGTGATATGATTAAAATTATTTTATAGTAATTAAAAGAAATAAAACCTAATGGGAAAAATTGTATAAAAATCTATTATCTATTTAGTATCAGTACTGAATTAGTTGCTTCCTCATGTCATGTAGAACTATATGGCTTCATCTTCTCATTTTTAGAATATAAAGACTTTTCAAAAATAGGTAACAAACTCACATCCTGAATCCATTCGTTAATATCAGGAGAACAAGTTCCTTTCCACTGATGTAAGATTATCCTCTTTGCTGAGTGCCGGATATGGAAGAGCCAAACATGTTCTTAAAATGAAAATTTCAAACCGAACTACTGCTTAAATTTGTATTAGTTTTGAAATATTGAAAAAATGTATTTGAAATATATTTTGTCTTCAGAAACTTTCCCATGAAGAAGAACAGACAAAATGGCAGCAGTCACTATCTAAATCTCATCATGTTACTGGGCAACTAGAACAGATCAAAATGGAACTGGATGATGCTCAAGACACTGTTTATAATCTGCAACAACAGCTTCAGTCCAGAGATGACACGATTCAAACAACAAATGAAAAGTTGCTTCTTAAAGTGAGTTAAGAAAGGAATATTTGTATTAGATATAAGGTTGTCACCTCAATTCGTTTTTTAAGTACTTTGCAATACATGTCTATTAACACTGAAATCTGTACTCTGGATGGTACTCATTCATAACTATTATGAAAACCTTGGATTAAGAGAGGTGGAGGAAAAAATAAACACTGTAAGGTATTGTTCTTGAAGGAGATGGTTGATAGTGTTAATCCTTATGAACTGTGTTTTTGATAGTTATTTTGGGAGGCCAAACTTAACGGAGAACATGATAGAAAAAAATCTGTATTTATTGTGTTAGGGAATTTAATGGCAAAAAAACATGTGGTTTGCTTCCTTCAGCTTGCTATTTTTAAATATATACATACATGGATTTGAACCACAAAAGAATTGTCTTCTTGAAAATTAAGGGAAAATTGTCATTACGTATTTGCTGAGCCCATTTCCTCTCTTTTGAGATCTGAGATCTTCATAATATAAAACATCATAGTCAGAAATAATTAAACTTGGTAGTGGAAGCCAGTTCTTTCAATTGCGGAGAGTTGGTCAGCATGTCCAACCTCTTACTCTGCAGGAATTCAAATTAGTGCACCCTGAATAGATGGCTACCTAGGCTCTTCTTGAAGACATCCAGTAAAGACTTGAGTAATTGTTTCTAGTATCAAACTGGTTTTCCTGCTGAGAATTGTCCCCAGCACTTGAATTGGAGTTAAGGCAGAATAAAGTGGAACTATGATTTGAAAACTATAAAACTGTAATTTTGTTGACGCAGTCTAAAACCAAATTTACCCTTTTTTGCCAATTTCATTCTGCTGCTTCAAGTTTAGTTTGGAATCAACTACTATTCAAAAATCTTATGAAAACCAATTCCAATTAAAGCCTTTAAGATCTTTTGCTGAACATATTCTGTAAAGAAGCCTTTCTCAACTGGAGTTCCATTGAATCCGAGAGTTCTTTAAGAGGTTGTTAAGGGTTCTTTCAAGATACTGTGATTGAAAAAAACAATTTTTTGAACTTTGCATATTATATAATGCTAGTGTTTGCAATGGTGGGAATTTTTACATGTCACAACTTAACATTCTGGTCTGAATTATATTAGGTAGATTTTATATTTTTTGCAATTTTTATACAAAGGTTTTATGAGACTTGAAGATTATATCAACTGCTTTTATTGGGTAAAAAGTTTGAGGAAAAACTGCTTCTTCTACAGTAAGATTCCCTGTTAGTAGTTCCCAATTTATTTGTTGCCTTTTAATCTCAGTTGGTCACTAATAAATCTTTTACTTCATTCTGTCATCACTATCTCCTTCTGTTATTCAAATATCATTCAGATAATTGCTTAATAACCTGTAGAAATAATATTGGAGATGCTTTGTTTAATAAGAATAATCAAGCCATGCATGTTGTTCATAACATTTTTATTAATCAGAAATACTATCAATATTTTTATTAAACAAGTAGCTTTTGTCAAGATGATCCCTAATTACCTAATTTCTACAAAGCTTTAAATTTGTGTTGCACTATAGGAATCAGAGCTTACAAGATTACAAACAAGAATTGCAGTTCATGAAAGAACAGCAAGCATCAAGCAACTAATAGAACATCATTGGTTTGATGATCAAAGACTTGACTTTGCCAAGCGTTCTACTTGCAGAAAACTACGGCGTTCAATAAGCACCAGTGATCTAAATATTGAGGACAATAAAAACATACTAAGTCAAAATCAGACAGTTACACTACACTCTTCAGTGACTTCTGAAATGTCAAAATATATATCTCATGCTTCACCAAAGAGTTTGAATGAGTCTTCCTTTGATCCTTTGACATACAATATAGACGAAGAGGTAACTTGTAACAGTAATGACTTTCAAACACTCAGTGGCATGCTGAAATATATCAACAAGGAGATAAAGGATTCTGAAAATTCTTCACTATAATTTTTATCTGCTGTAAAGAAAAATCAAGTATGTATTTCTATATCTAATATTTCCTAGGTAAATGGAGTATCACATACCTTGTCACTGAAGTAACTTTTCATGCAAATATTGTTACCTTTTTAAATGTAAACAGTAATTTCCAAGACACAGAAATTAACTGAAGTTAAAACAACAATTTGCTCCCCAAAAGGCACAGTGCAATACATGAAAATAAAACACAATGAAAAAAAACTAAAATGGAGCTGTGATATTTCTAGAATATTTAACAGATCGAAGTCCTTAATGTTTTACAGGTAGTCCTCTACTTACAACCAGAATTGAGCCCAAAATTTTTATTGCTAAGTGAAATATTAAATGAATTTTGCGTCACTTTATGTCATTTTGTGCCATAGTTGTTAAGTGAATGAGTACAGTTGTTAAATTAGTAACATGGTTAACTGAATCTGGCTTCCCCATTGACTTTGCTTGTGAGAAGGTCACAAAAGGTGATCACATGACACCAGGACACTGCAACCGTCATAAGTATGAGTCAATTGCCAAACAGCTGAATTTTGATCATGTGACTATGGGGATACTACAAGTCGTCAGTTGTAATTTTGGTCACTAAAAGAACTGTTATAAGGCGAGGACTACCTGTATTTACTATGTTCAGTGACATTGAATTAAAGATGTAAGAAGATCACTATCTATTTTCTCAGAATTAAATTCTATAATGTTTAGGAGAGCTTTTTTTCAAGGATTAGAAATGCAATGAATGTGAGAAATAAAGGAATGTGCAAAGAATTAGAGTTTAAATATCAATAGGTGTTTATAGCAGCAACTCAAATGTTGGTCTCAGTTGTGTCAAAGAATTCTTCAAATCATTTTACTACAGGTAGTCCTTACCTTATGACCACAATGAGCCTGGAATTTTGGTTTTAAATTATTGCAGTCATAAATTGAGTCACCATGTGATTGCACTTGATTTTATGACCTTTTTTTGCAATGGTCTTTAATATATGACCGTTAAGTGATTCAAACATGGTTGTAAATCTGAATCCAGCTTACCCAATGGGCCTTTTTGCAGGAAAAGGCAAAAAAAGTCACAAAATCTGATCATGTGACTGCAGGACACTGCCACCAATCAAATATGAGCCGACTGCCAATGGCATGTGGCATTAGAGAGCATGAATGAGTTATGCACTTGGCAAAGTTGAATATATTTTGATAACTACAAATTTCTGGAGGTTAGAGACTACAGAAATGATGGGTGAAGGATGGGACCTTGGTTCTATTTTGCAGTGGATTTTTTTATTTATAAAGTTACGTTTGGTGATATGCTGTGATGCCTTCCATAACTGACTCACTAGAGATGTTTTTGTTTTTTTTTATCAGTGAGGAGTATTGTAGCCCCCAGGGAGGTCCTCATGTGGCTCTCATGACATTTTGAATTTGAAATTCTTCCTATATAGTCTTGTAGAATCCTGTACAGTGTTTATTATATAATTCATAGCTAGCAAAAGACAATCATTCCGTAAGATTGCAATACAGTACATATAAGTATATCAAAATATTGGATTTCATTTAAATTAATTCTGAGCTCTTTTGATTTTAGAGAGAATACTTTTAAATATGTATGAACATCTCCTAAAATCTCAGAAACCAGAGGTATTGCTGAAGTAAAATTTCCATTTAGGAAGATTATGTATTGCACAGTGCGTTCTTTAACAAGAACTTGAGGTCTGACTGAACTTCATTATAAAATATTCATTTTAACTGAAAATATGTTTATTTCAGGAAGAAAGTTTCTGAAGAAGTAGTGTGCTGGCATGCAATTGACTACAGAAGGATTTATGGGCATGGCCTGGAGTTCATAAGAACAGTTTATAGAAACCAGAAATACAGTTATTTTTAGTAACTATCCACCGAAAATTATTTTCTGTGCTACTTTTTCAGTATTTATATTATTTCTTACACTAATAATGTTTATTATGTTTACTAATAAAGTGAAATCCATAAAAATCCTTTTTTAAACAAAACTTTTCATTAAACTTTAAAATTTCAGCTAAACCCATAATTTATAACCAAACAGATCATATAATATTGCCCTACATTTAAAAAATGCTACTCATAATGATAAATGGCATAGTATGTATAGAATGCATGATTCTGAATGGAAGTTTATAGCCATGTGCATTTGTCTGCATGTAAAACTTATACACCATTAGCTCATACACAATTGCATGACTGATTAAAAGAATGACACGCACACATCCCTGCCAGGATCATTCATATCTATGGGGGAAAGTAAACAAGGATGCTTTCCTGTTTTAATTGGCCACTAAGTCTATTCCAGATCATTCCACCATTATGAAACATCTTGATTTGTTTACCTACATGTATTTATTTTAGATTCTATGGTATCTCTTGATGATGCAAGGATTTGATGCAGTGGAGAGAACCTGGAGAATATTTTGTATGAGACTCCCATAATTTAAAAAAATAATAATTCTACTCTTAGATCAGGGATGTCAAACTCAAGGCCCATGGGCTGGATCCGGACCGTGGTGTGCTTAGATCTGACCTGCAGGGAAACAGTGAAGGACTGGCCTGCCAGCCTCTGCCACTGAAAAAGGAGCTCAGGAGGCTGCGATGGCCTCCTGCAACCCTCTGCCAGCGAAAATGGAGCTCGGGAGAGTCTCCTGAGCTCCGTTTTCACTGGCAGAGCGCTCGGGCCACCAAAGGCGCCCCAACACTAGTTATGTTGAGCTGGCCATGCCGAACCGGCCCTCAAGTTCAAACACAAACCTGATGGGGCCCTTAATGAAATCGAGTTTTGACACTCCTGCCTTAGATGCACAGCTCAGAATAGAACTTTTAAGCCAGCTACTTTTTTCCCCCAGTTCAGCTTATCTCATACATTTTGGGGATTAAATGAGAGGATGTATTTTGATCTAAAGAAAAGGCATGAAATAAACATTGTATTAATTGTGATTATGAGGAAATCAAGGTTTCTCTTATAAAAAAATGTACATGCAGTGTTATATCTTACAGCTGCAGCTAAGAAAGTTATTTCTAGTTCCCTTTCAGATAAATATTTTCCTTGGTGCACTGAAGCAATACCAAAAACTATATGCTAGGGTACTTGTCTATCCCATGGGAAGGTATAGCTTTTATTAAGAGTTTTTTTTTAAAAGCAACCTATTTTCTGAATGAGTCTAGATTATTTATAAAAGAAATGGCACAAGTGCAATAACATATCACCGAAATAACATTCAAGAGCTGTAACAAAATAATTTCCTATTGTTATGCCACCCTTATTTTATCCCCAAAGTCTGCCAAACGGCAGACATATAGACATATATGCCCCATCTCAACAGCATAGTGCGTGCAGTAGAATCAATATGTATTACCTATCACTAAAACTTCTCTGTAACACTTTAAATGGGCAAAGTGGTGCATCACAGGGCAAAACCTGAGCAAGAATATCTGACTATGCCTGCTGCTGATCTCCACTTATATTTTTTCTTTGCTTTGCTATTAAGTTTGAATAGTGCTAACACAATGAGACAGAAAACATGAAAACTAGCAGGCAGCAAGCCCCACACTCACTCGCACTGATGATGATATCTATTTGGGTAAGGGAAACATCTGCAAACGAACAACTAAGATCAGGAAGCATCAAGAGCTCAAAAATGACTGGTCGAGAACCTTACACACCACGAGCAACTGGTGTCACTGCGCATGCGTAATGATCCCACCCGGTGAAGTCCGCGTCTGGGGAATTCACTTACTGAACGTTACTTCAGCACAAGTCAAGTGAAATAGAAACTGAACATTCTCGAACCACACGCCACACCCAAAAAAACAAAAAAAAGCAACCGCTCGCACTGAGGTATATTGCCTTCCCGTTAAAAAGGCGTTTCCGTTCTAGACCGGAAGCGGAACGAGGTTGGGCCACGAGAAGCGTTTCCGGTGGAAGTGGCGTGCTCCACTGCCGCCACCGCCACAAGCAAGGGTTGGTCGTTTGTCGCAAGTTCTGTCCTTGTTCTTGGTGCTGCGTTGCGTGCCTGGGTGAAAGGAGCCAAAAGAAACGGGGTTGCCGGCGCCGCGTGACCGGAGAGGTTCGCCGACGAGCCAAGGCCAGGAGGGGTTTCCTTGCGTTGGGAGCGGGGTAGCGGCAGCGGTTGCAGCAGAAGAGCCCGGAGGGATGTGGCGGAGGCAGCGCTGATGGTTGTCGCTGTTGTGACTCTGGCACTCGAGAAGGAGTTCGGAGGCGCCTTCCGCCCGAGCCCGAGGAACGCTTTCTTGCCGCGGAGGGCGACCCTACCTGCATTGCGCCCTCCCGGCGTCTTGTGGCTTCCCGTTTCCTTTTCTGAGTCGTTCCGGCCGCCTCCCGAACCTGGTAAAGCCGGTGTTTGTTTACCGATCGATCCAGAATGGCTTCTTCTTCGGGCAACGACGACGATTTGACTATCCCGCGGGCGGCGATCAATAAGATGATCAAGGAGACGCTGCCGAACGTGCGGGTGGCCAACGATGCCCGGGAGCTGGTTGTAAACTGCTGCACCGAGTTCATCCACCTCATCTCCTCCGAGGCTAACGAGATCTGCAACAAGTCTGAGAAGAAAACCATCTCTCCCGAGCACGTTATTCAAGGCAAGAACCTTCGCCTGGCCATGCTCGTTCACACACCCTGAAACTCCTTCGGTTCCTCTTCTCCCCCCCTCCCCCCCCAATCAAAAGAAGATTCTAATTTTCCCTCTGTTACGATCTTAAGAATCCATGAAGCTAACACTTTTAATCCCCTGAAAGTATTCCCTTCGTCTCCCCATCCCTTTTCCCATTAGCCCCCTCACTTGAGTTTTAAAATATACTTGGTGTACAGGTAGTCCTCAACTTACGACCGCAATGAAGCCCAAAGTTTATGTTGCTAAGTGAGAAATTTGTTAAGTTTTGCCCCATTTTACAACCTTTCTTGCCACAGTTGTTAAGCGAATCACTGCAGTCGATAAGGTACTAATCTGGTTGTTAAATGAATCTGGCTTCCCCATTGACTTTGCTTGTCAATAAGTTGCAAAAGGTGATCATATGACCTTGGGACACAGCAGTGGTCATAAACGTGAACCAGTTGCCAAGCGTCTGAATTTTGATCACATGA
The DNA here is from genome assembly GCA_032468155.1 of Oxyrhabdium leporinum. Classification (NCBI taxonomy): domain Eukaryota; kingdom Metazoa; phylum Chordata; class Lepidosauria; order Squamata; family Cyclocoridae; genus Oxyrhabdium; species Oxyrhabdium leporinum. Next base: position 515,502 of record JANHFL010002723.1, on the reverse strand, counting down.
ACATGGGGATGCAGCCAAGGCCAAAAAATGGTCGTAAATCACATTTCTCAATGTCGTTATAACTTTGAACAGTCATTAAACAAACTTTTGTGAATCGAGGACTACCCGTACTTGCCTGAAATACTCATCTGCACTTCAGTGTCTGCCTCTGCTCCCTAATAAATTGCATATTCCATCCCTTCAGGCAACTTGGTAACAGTAGAAATCCAACAGGCAGGAGCTGTTTATCTGGAAATTTTTCTACCTCTTAATTGTTGTAAATACATTTGCATGAAAGAGGCACTTTGCAGATGTCAGCTTAATTCTAAATAAGTACATTTAAAAATGAAGTGCCTATGTAGAATTCTATAGCAGTACTAAACACTAATTGGAAAAGGGGAGGCACTACTGATTTTTATGCAAGTCTGTAATATTTATTGCCTTGGGGATGATCTAAAAGAAAAACAGGCTGTATGAGGCTGAACAAATATTTATGTTAAGAAACAGGAATGTTTTCTATTCGAGAAATGGCTAATTATAATTGTTTGCGCTCTGACTTTCTAAAAACAATTTTGTTCTCTTTTGCTTGCCTTCTAATGAAACTGAAGGTTCCTAGTCAAAGAATGTTAATCATGGTTCTTTGCTGATTCTCATAAGACAGCTTTGAGTAGACGATTAATTCTTAATTGTTATTAACTTTTCTAAAAGGAATGATTATGGTGGTTTTTACATTTTATTTAGTGAACAGAAGACAACAGTGAAAGTAACCAAGGTCCTTGTTTCATTCAGTTGGTTTTTTAATAATACTACTTTCGGAATCGAGACATGTTTGCTGCTTTAAGAATAGAAAATGAAAAAGCTGCAAAAAACGAGAGTAGTTCCGCTGTGCTACATCAACAGAGTAGCATTTTTTTTTCTTGCAGAGTTCAGAGATGGAAGGCTCGCAAGGAGACAAATCCTCTCCCATAGCTGGTTCTTGGCTTTCTATATATACTTGTTCTACACCATGTTATTCTAGTATGGCATCAAAACTCTGACTTGGGTAGCCACGCCTCAAGGATGGTTTAGCTGATTTTCCTACACATAGCAAGCAATTAGCTTAGATGATTTTTGTGGTCTCTTCCACAAAATTCTATAATTTTGTAAGATGGATGTTGAAAGTTCAGTACTATATAAAGTTCTGTACTAAACCCAAACGCTATTTTAAGATTTTTATTTATTTTTTAATTTTCACAGTTTTGAACCTCCCTTCTCCCTCAAAAAATATTTTCTATAGTACACAAAGTGAATTGTATAATTCACTTTGCTTACAGCTGTCAAGAAGCATAAAGAAATGCAAGACATAGAAGTTTTGACTGTTAGAATCGCTTAGAATGATTCTAAGGTTAGGACTTCTGCAGTATCTAATTTTCCAACTGAGACTGGTATGTAGTCCCCCAAATTGAAAAATGAATAAAACATGCACATTCCAGCATCCTTTCTATGGTGTCACAGAATGAGGGGTGTATTTTGGTTAATCTTGGGCATGTAACAAATAGTAGCTATTTCAGTTTTGCTCATAGATTTGCACATAATTACCCAAGGTTGAAACTAACATTTCATTGAATATATGTATGCCTAAGACTTAGCACACTGTGCTGGTCTGACTAGCAAAAGAACTGAATGATATTCTGATTCATCTTAACATTTCTGTCTGTTCTTCTATAGTAATAACTCTTTGGAATTACTTTTGTCCATTTAATAGCAGTGTGTTTATACAGAGGCCTTCTTTACCTCAGAGCCAATCTTTGCATAGGCCAAGGCCAATGTTAAACTGGCTGTGTCTCTTTTCTCTTCGCCCTCCCATTTCTAGTTAAGGAATATTTGGTTTTATGAGCATTTATGTGGTTCAAGGTTCCAAGATTGCTCCCTGTTGTATTAGACTACGCCTAAACTCATGCTTTCATGATACATTGGGGATTCCCATTCTTTTGGCTGTGCAGGACAAGGAAAATGTTCTGGGAAGCAAATAGGAAGGTAGCAAATGAATTGCGCAAATAAGTATCTTCAGTATTTGTTTTCCTGAACTAATCAGAGTTACTATAAGTTGGCGTCTTCTGGACAACTTTAACTGAGGAACTTAACATATTTATATTTTTTATGAGTCCTTGAACTTTCCGTTTTATTTTTACTTATCCACTGCATTTGGTTTAAAATGAAAGCCAGACACTTAACAATAACCTTTCTTAGCAACAGAAATTCTGGCCTCAATTGTGGTTGTAAGTTGTGGACTACCCATCTATAAAAATACATGAAGTACATATTTGAATAGTTATATGTATATGACAGTTTACTGAGATTTAAAATAGTATAGGAAATGGAGACAGTTGTTTACTTACAGATTAGTTTCAGGTGAAATATTTATGATGGATAGCATTCAGTTGGTGTCCCTTTTTATCAATGGAAGTTGGCTCTCTCCTTAATCAAATGAAATCCTCCATTTATATCCAAAAGTTTTATATCAATAAAGAGACCTCACCCCAACTTTTTTTTGTTATTTCTTAAAAGGCTACCAATATAAAGATTTTGCTTTGTGACTTATAAATACTGTGTGAACAATAAAAATATGCTAATCATTTTATATTCATTTGTAGACTGCCAGTTATGCTATCTTTTTATCTAAAATTATTGACTTTATCATGATTTTTTTCCCCTAGCATTGGAAAGTTTGGGATTTGGCTCCTATATCAGTGAGGTGAAAGAAGTCTTACAAGAATGCAAAACTGTAGCATTAAAAAGAAGAAAGGCTAATTCCCGTTTGGAAAACAGTGGCATTCCTGAAGAAGAACTTCTACGGCAGCAACAAGAGTTATTTGCAAAAGTAAGTGGGAAAACAGTTATGAATACTGTGCATGTAACACTTTCTTTTAATTAATGGATGTAATTAACATCAACATCCTGTTTTTTCTCCAGGAACTCAAGGTACATAGTATTCTCTTCCTCAGTTTTCTCTGCAACAATGCTTTGAAATGCCCTAGGGTAAAAAAAGGAGTTAGTCCAAAGTGTCTCAGAGAATTTCAATGGCTGAAGGTGGAGTAAACTCTGTGTTTCCCCTAATTCCAGTCCCAGCTTCTTCAGTGCATAGAATAACGGCTGCAATTTTGTCTATAGTTCTGTAAATAAATGTTACCTTCAATGAAAATGGATCCGCTTGCCTCAAGCTTGACAGCCTTTGGAATTTTTGGAACTTCAGCTCCAGATTGGCCAAATTTTGCTACTTGCCATTTCAAAACACCCTGGGGTGTTTTTCTTTTCTTTTGTTGTAATCCTAGACCAGTGTTGGCTAACCTTTTCGGCACTGAGTGCTGAAATGGGAGTGTGCGCGCACCAGAAAAAATGCCTTATTCTGCACTAATTTTATTCTCAAAGTCTTATTTCTTTCCTTTTCTTCCAGGTCCATTTTTTCCCTTAGATCCACTCTTCACACTGCTGAAAAGTGGCCTGTCCCACATTCAGATCACCTTCTATATTTCATTAATTCTCTCAGTCTCATACATAATTAATTGTGCCCTTAGATTTTCATTAATTCCTTTGTCATGTAAGTAAGCTTAAATTTGAAACAAGCAGTCACTTGCTAAGCAGGTGCTCATCAAGCTATCACAAGTGTCATTCATCTTGACAAATGGCCAAATCACTTCATGTGTTCTTTCTTATTCCCATCCTCCCATTCCTATCATCTAGTAGAATAATTGTTACCCTGTATTGCATTCATTATTAAGAATGTTGTACAGTTTCCTGGTAAACTCATCTCTGGTTCTTCCATTATCTCCTTCCAGTGAAATATAATATGCAGCTACTCCTAATCTGTAGATTACTACTTTCATATTTATCCATGATAACCTACTTAATATCAACTTGTACTTTCTGACATACTATACATTTTAGCCGATACATTCATATTTAAATATATAGCTTTATTTCCTAACGCATTCAACTCTGTTCCACAAAATCAGAGCACATTCAGATTTATTACATTCTTCCGCCTTTTCTTAATTTCTTTGACACAAAATATCTATGTTTCTTTTATTTCCTGTTTTAATTCATGCTGTTTGCCATTTTATAGTCTAAGCCATAATCTATATGTCATGGCCATTGTCATAGATTGCGGCCTTCACATAAAGCATTTTGTACCTACTTAGAGGAGGAAAGGACTGGTTTACCATCTCTAATTATATCTGTGACCTTGAAACATTTCCTGCTGTCATTAATGGCAGTACTAGTCAATTTTGGCCAGTATGCCAGAAGCGCAACAGAAGTCTAGTTCTACCTCAAGTTTGTTGACAATATTCTCTGAGACTCTAAGATTCCTAATCTAGAGTCTATTTTACAAACCAACATAGTTATCTACAGCTCTGCAACTTAGAGGTATATACAATGTGTTGATATGCAGAGTGCATTGTCATCTACAGGTAGATCTTGATGAAAAACTGTGTCAGTTTGAAGTTATTTTTATTTATTTTTACATTTATATACTGCCCCATTCCGAAGACTCGGGGCGGTTTACAGCTTATAAGCAATAC
>JANHFL010002723.1:474740-493616 GCA_032468155.1 Oxyrhabdium leporinum | reverse complement strand
GAGGGGGCGGGGCGGGGCCCAAAGGAGAATTTCCCCCTCCTCTTTTTCCCCCCTTTCTTTTCCTTCCTTTTCAGCGCTTAGAATTCAGCGATAAGATTGAGCTCCATTCACAGGCTCTCTCCGTGGGGTTTTTTCCCAGCGGTGGGTTGAAGGACGTCGGTTTCGTTGCAAGAGCGCTGTGTCTTTTTGAAAGGGGAATCCAAAGCATCCGTGCTCTCTCTCTTCTCTCTCTCTGACTCCTTAAAGGAAGGGGGGAGGGGGGAGAGAGCGAGCTTCAGCTGGTTGGTTGGTCGTGCAGTTTTTTTTTCTTTCGCTCCTTAAACAAAGAAAAAGAGAGCTTGGACAATACAGGGCAAGAAAGGACGCATGGATTCATGCTGGGCAGGAGGGGGTTGTTGGGCGACGGTTTCGTCTTAAAGAAGAAACTGAAGGTGGAGTGTATTGTAGGTAGGTCCCTGCTGTCTTTGGTGTGAGTCAACCTGTGACGGAGATCTGCGTTGGGAAACTAGACCAGGTTGTGCTTAGTGAGCCAAAGGTGTAGAAAAGAGGGAAGGTATGTTAAGTGGGCAGCCAAAATGAGCTAACTAGCAATCAGAGCTTCCTTTGGGTTTAGCAGAGTTCCAGGGCCAAAATGAGAGGAATTTTTGATTGCAACCTTACTGTCAGTCAGTGCAGGCTAAGACATATGAGGTCTGAGTCACTCGGAAGCCCATATATTAACATTCTCAAATACCACACCTTGGTACGGTGTATTTTCTGTTTGGTGTTATACTTCTCTCAAATACCTGAGTAACTGAAAAGCAGGCAACTAATCTGTTCTGCTGTTTCTGTGAACATTTAAAAATCTCGTTTGTTATTAAACCTTGCTAGTAGAAACCATGATGGGAAGCCAAAGTATGCAGATCTCCATGGAGCCAACAACAATGCAGGGTTCATAGGCATCAATTGGACGCTCTGCGTGCAATTGTTCTATGGATTACGGGTGGAAAGTAATGCGTTGTGTGTATGAAGGACAACTTTGATGTTCAGTGGTTAACTTTAGTGGTTGTGTTCATCAATCAAAGCTGAATCAGTGAGCAAGTCCTGTCATTTAATGGCTCTGCTTATTTTATCTTAATTAATTGTGGTCAGTTGCAGCCATTTCTGGTTCAGGAAGTACAGTACTATGCCTGGTCACTCATGTCTTCTTCATGTCACACCTGAGCTCCTGCAGTTCAGATTGATGTTGAAAGCCTTTTGGAAACCTCAGCTGGTACAGCATGCAGCTACCCATATAATTATGAGCATGTCAACATTTTTCTGTGTTGCTTCTGGAACTGCACTGTTAGCTTCCAGGTACAATTCAGCGTGCTGATTGTCACCTTTAAAGACCTTTATTGCTCAGGACTTGGATATTTGCAAAACTGCAATCTTTGGATTATTTATTAAATTTACTGGTATATGCCTCCCATCTCCCCGATAGGGTGACTCTGCTTCCTAGTGGGATCTGAGGTTAAATCTGCCTCCCAGTGACATTGGGAAGAAAGCGATTGCTGAAGGTCCCTTTTTTGAGGGACGCTTACAAGTATCCTGCTTAAAATACTTAAAGGCTGTAGTAATTTTAACAGCATAGATTGATTATAATTAGAAGAGAATATAAGTAGCTCAGGGTTGAAGTGTGGAGTCCTTGATGCTGTCTGAGCTTGGTTGTTTGCTGATGTTACTTAGTCAGGTAATGAAATGTCTACAAGCAAACAACCAGGCTCAGAGAGCACCAAGGAAACCACATTGAATGATTCAATAGAGTCAGTTAATGAATAGGAACATTGACATCGGAGTAGATTTGTTTTCTTTTTCACGACTACTAACTGATTCCTTTAAAACATCCCAGTTACTAATGATGGCCCACAGTTCAAAAACATTGTCCAAATTGTGTACAGTAACTTTAATATGGTACTATAGTTTTTCATTTGTATTTTGGTGATTTCTGTAATATTACAATATTGTACCTGATTTATTTATTACATTTACCTCCCAGCTTTAATTCAGTAGATCGTCCACATATATTGGCCTGAGAGAGAGAGTGATTAGCCCAAAGTCACCCATTGCGTTTTCATGGCTGAGGATAATCTATTCTAGAATGTGCGCACCCCACATTCCTCATCCAACATTTTAAATCACTATACCACCCTGATTCTCCTGTCAATTTGTATTTTAAATTGTCCATTTAAGGGCATATTTTAATTTTTATGTATTACTAATTTACAATTTAGTAGTGTAACTTATATAGCTCTTCTGACACATATAACAATTGGAAATTGAAAATCTGTCAGGAAATGTGGCAAAACATTTTTAAAAATTATTGTAAGTTGAAGTGTATATGAAATGAAATTTCTTTAATTAGAATCTTTAATCACTTTAATGAGTTTATCTGTGGGGGGGAAAGTTGGATAACTTGCTGCTTATTTTCTGGGAATGATCTGCCCTTTCTTTAGATGTTGACTATTTTTAGATGCTAAAGCAGCTATCTAATATGTACAAATTTTTCTTTTGGATCAATAGTGAACACTGAGTGAGTGAATACTGAGTTCAGGAAAAGCATTTGCATTTAAAATAGTGACTTTATAAAACTATTGTTTTGGTTAAAAAATAACCATGTCATCACTTATCTAATGTAAACCAAAATGTAAATTAAACTTTTAAGACTAGATTCTGTACAGATATTTGTTTAATAGTTACCTGATTAAGGACTTGGATGCAGTGCAGTGTTATAGCTATCAAGTCATTTAAATCAAGAACAAAAAGCAACTTAATTACATAGATGGAAGGGGTACATTTTAGCTTATGTTCTATTTATATTTTTGTATATATTTTGCAGATAAATACTGATATTTTTACAACATATTTATTAAATTTATTATGTAAAAATGTATGTGTTGGCCAACATAGCCATACATAAGGAGGGACAAACTTTATATGCTTTATTTATTGGATTTTTATCCCATTCTTATTTATGTTTAACAAAAGTACACAGGAATAAGTACATGTAGTCTTCAACTTACAATGATTTGTTTAGTGACCGTTCAAAGTCACGACACTGAAAAAAGTGACTTATGACTGTTTCACATGATCGTTACAGCATCCCAATGGTCACATGATCAAAATTGGTACATTTGGCAACTGGTCTTTATGACGATTTCAAGTGTCCCAGGGTCATGTGATCACCTTTGATAACCTTCTGACAAGCAAAGGTCATTGGGAAGCCAGATTCACTTAACCTTGTTGCTAATTTAACTACTGAAGTGATTCATTTAACAGCTGTGGCAAGAAAAGTTATAAAATGGGGCAAAACACACTTAATGAATGTCTTGCTTAACAACAGAAATTTTGGGCTCAATTGTCATAAGTCAAGGACCACCTGTATAAACTTTTGATAAAACTAGTCCTACTTTACCAACCACAGTGGAGACCACCAACTCAGTGATTAAACACTGTGGGCGCTAAATGAAGCAGCAACTGTGCTTATAGTATCATTTCAGCTTTTCTTTGCCTTTACAGACCTGTGAAGGTTGTAAATGAGACTGGTCACAAAAGTACTTTTTAATCATGGTTGTAACCGCGAATAGTTGCTAAATGAGGATTACCTGTACATTATCTCTGTGATAAAGATAACAATTTTAGCTAATTTTGGAAAGCTATAAAATATTATTTCAAGTAATATTAGCTGAATAGGCTAATGAAGACAAAATAGCCTCTTGGTCAGTTGTGCTTCACTGGTATTAGGTCAAACAAACCATTTATAGAGAAGTCTGAAAATCTTTATTCTCTGCAGTGATGTTTAATTCTCTTAACTTTCTGGATACTTACTTCCTCAATATGATTTTCAAAGAATAGCAATAGCACTTAGACTTATATACTGCTTCATAGTGCTTTACAGCCTTCTCTAAGTGGTTTTCCAAAGAATGATACACATTCATTTCTGTATTTCCACTAAAAACTTTATTTTGTAATTTCAGTAGAATTTTAAGAAAGGGAGATTCAACTGATCCTTATTAGTTTAGTGCCCATATTTGAGCTAATGTGCTGGTACTTACCTTGTGTTTTATAAACATGATTAACAAATCTACTTCATGAATGCATACCATCCTGTATTTTATCTTATTAATAAAAACATATTTTTTTAAAAAATCCAAGAACAGAAAATGATTTCTTTCTCTTTTATGAAAGCAGCTTGTCCTGTACATAGTAATTACTACCAATTCTCCATGTTGGTAGTAATTGCTAGAGACAGAGAAGAAATATGTCCATTTGGCACTGTTCTTAGGGTTAACTTTTTATTGTTTTCAGCCATTTGTTTTGTGCTTTGTTTTACTTTGTCTTATCATGATTTGGGAATTTGGTTTTGTCAATATGCCTCTTTGAATTTAAAAAATTATCTTAATATGATATGAGAATCCAGCCTTCGTGCATTTTTCAGCTTTCTAGTCGTGTCACTATAGTATTTCTTCCCAGCCACCATATAATAAATAACTTAATATTTGAAAAGTAATTTTAGCCTGATTCGAGAAATAGATGTTTTTTTAATAACACTATGTACAAAAATGAATGTAAAATCCCAAGATTTCACCAGAGTGATGAAACATGGGTTGTAGCTTGGTGACACAAGCCTTTTCCTTATATGACATTGTAGTAAATAAACAAAAGGAATAGGGCTTCCATCACAATGCATGTTTTGTCATTTTGTTTTCTGTGCATCCCTATGACTATCTAGAATTGCAACTAGTGGTAAACTGTTGGAACCAACTAACAATGCTTATAGATTATGGCTGTAATGGGCCTACATTTTCACAGATGAGTTTATAGTTTCTGATGGTAGTACTTTTCATAGCTGAACACGCAAAGATAGTTTTCCCTGAGAGACATCTAAAACGTGTTTTGTTTTTCTGTAAGCTGTCTAGAATCGCCATAAGGGAGTAAGCAACTATATAAATTTTCCAAAATAAATGAATAAAATGTTACTGAAGAAACTAAGTAACATATATCTTCAAAGCAAACTTTAAAGTTAAACTAGCCTTCTTGTTTTTCTAATGGTATACAGGTAGTCCTCACTTAACTATGATCTGTTCAAAATTACAACAATATTAAAGAATGCTAGTTTTGGCTGGTTCTCAAAAATTATATCTTTTGGCAGCCCACTCACATTTAAAACCTCAGCATGTACTTCGACATCACCCTGCCTATTGGACTGCATAATCCTGGCCTAATGACCACAATTTATGACCACCAGAACTGCCAACATTAAGCGGTGTAGTCACGTTTTGCCTAATGACCTCTTCACCAAGCAATGGAAATTCTGGTCCCAATTCAAGTTGATAAATGAGGACTACCTGTACTTGTAAAAGCGAAATACAGCCAATATAATCATAGTACAAGTAGTCCTCATTTAGCAACCATTCACAGTTACAGCAATGATGGAAAAATTAACTTTACAATCAGTTGTCACATTTGCAGATCTGGAAAGGAGAGCTGAAGCCAACATAAGCAGAATGGTGGTTTCTCTTAGTGACCATTTCACTTAAGGACTGACTTACTGATCCCAATTGTAGTAGCTAAACAAGGACTACCTGTAATTTCTTTAGGAATGGTCTGTCAAACAGACTAGTGAACCTTGCTAGGTATGCTTGTAGTAGATCAGTTTCAGAGCATACTGCAAAATGTTTCACATATTTGATACAAAGGTTTTTCTCTAAAGTACTTGAATGAGAGATGCTTTTTAAAGCAGTTTTTAAAACTGGGCAATTATTTCAATGGTGCAGATAAGAACAAATAGCTCAGAAAAATGTTACCAACCTGGCTGCATATAATGCTGGACAGCTTGAGTTACAGGTTCGGCAAGTTATTTACCTTGAAGGAATTGTTATTCTCTCTCCAAATGAGTTAGCAATGGCTAGCTGTAAGCTTTGCTCACTCAAGAATAGTCCAACTATGACGATAAGGTTAAAAAAGAATCTTACCAGGCTAATTGCTATTTCAACTCCATGCAACTTAAGGTTGCAGTGTTAGTATCTTCCCAGAAGTTGTCTGATTGCATGGCTATCTGATATTCTGATCTTGTTTCCATGGAAAATGAATCATTAATCTTGAAAGGGTTTTTTTTCCCCTTCCATAGTTAAATTTTCCAGATTGGCAATAATATTCCCATGGTTGTAGATAAGGTATTTAAATCTTCTGAAGCAATGTGCCGATTTCTTTTATGAAGCTATTTAGGACAGTTGTTCCTCAGACTGGTGAGAAATGGAAGATACACTTTAAAAACAAAAAAAAAATGGAGTGTGTTTTCATTTAAAACTATCTGATGTCATTCACTGAGACAAAGGGGGAGAACATTTTCAACATTTGTTTTCCATGTTCAAATAACCTGAACACAATGGAGGTGAACAAAAATAAGGAAGATAAATTCTAGAAATAGAAGTGAATCATTCTCAGATGTTATGCTTTTAAACAATTAATTACTTCTCAGACAATAGCTTGAAAAATGGTGTTCCATTTCTGCATTTGAAAGTTAAAATAATAAAAAATAAGGTTGGCATACCTTGAAACTAACTGATACCACAATGTATTTACAGCTTCTTCAGATATATGAAGAGGTGAATGATATTTCTGTATACATGGACTGAATTATGAGAGTGAAAAACCAAGCTTGAGAGTTTAAGAACATGAGGACTTAAATACATCCTGCTGATGTCTGGTTTTATATGATTTATAGAATCAAACATGAAAAATTAAGACAGCAAAGAGGCAGAGAACACCAGAACAGTAATGGAAATATTTAAAGGACAATTTGAAAATCACAACAATAGAACTATATATTAAAGGCTGTCCTAAGAAAGAAAGGACTTCCAGTTTTTGAGAGTCTATTAATGAGGAAAAGTAATGGTCATCCCAAAAGGTCATTCCAAAGCCTGTGTAGACTTCCTCCCAGATATGAGATGGATATGAGGAGCTCCTGAAATATATGAGGAGGGCCTGACAGAAAGTCAGATTTATACAAGAGCGGGAACAGAAGGAGGATGAATATCCTGATTGTGCAAGATTTTAAAGATCAACACTGAATTGTGGTGACATCCTTGTAAGAGATAATGCATTCATTTCACTTACATTCCTTCTGTGCAGCTCCTGTTAACAAACAAGCTGCAACATTCTGGACCAGTTGTATTGCAATAATCCAGACTTGATTAAATTTAAATGTTTTACACATGCCCTGATAAACTTTTTTTTTTAGAGTCAAGGTCACTTTCAATCAAAAGAACTCCAAGCTACATAACACTTTTCAAGGAGGATGCTACATCATTGTACCCAAATAGAATCACTGTTAGTTTATTGCCTTCTTGGAGTGAGATGGGAAGAGTTAGTAGAGGAAGAAGAATAACAGAGTTAGATGTCATCCATATAATAATGACCTAACATCCCACACACCCCACTGCAGTTACACCCTCCTAACAGTGTCATGTATACACTAAATAGCATAGGGCAGGGGTCTGCAATCTTAAACAAGAGCCATTTGGACCTGTTTCCCACAGGGAAAAAAAAACACTAGGAGCCACAAAACCTGGATGGGTGTGGCCAACTTGACGTCACTCACTCCCACTCATTCACATGACACCCCCCCAGCCAAGCCTACCCAGCCGGTCATTAGGGCAGAGAATGAGAGCCACAAAACCCTTTTGACATCTCCCCCCCTCTCTGTATATCTCTCCCCCTCCCTCCTCCTCCTCTCTCTGTATATCTCTCTTTGTGTCTGTCTCTCTCTCCCTCTCCCTTTATATATCTCTCTGCATCTCTCTCCTCCTCTCTGTATCTCTCCCTCTGTCTCTATGTCTGTCTCCCTCCCCCTCTCTATCTATGTCTCTACACCCTCTGTGTCTCCCCCCTCTATCTCACTATCTCCCCTTCCTCCCCCCTCTCTGTCTCTTTGTCTCTCTCCCTCTCTATCTCTCACCCACACTCTCTGTATTACTCCCTCTCTGTCTATCTCTGTGTCTCTTTCCCTGTCTCCCCCCCTCTGGTATGAGGTGTTGGGAAGGCCATGAAGCACTTGCATAGCGCCTTGCGCAGCACAGTGAACTTTAGTGTGCTTCACAATGGGGGAGATGGGGCCCCTTCCTCCTGGAGCCCATTACAACGCGGAGCCACAATGCAGCCCTGCCCCACTCGCCCATAGCAACAGGACGCGGCTTACAGCCTAAGCCTGAAGCAGCAGGAGGCGAGGGCTACCTTGAGCACAAATGTGGCATGAAGGCAAGTACAGGGCCACTTCACTCCTGCACTAACCCTCTGGCCATCGCCTTGCTGCACCCCCCACCCCCCCTGTAGCTTTTCGGCCGGGTGCAGAGGGCACAAGCTCCAGCCCAAAGTGGCAAGAGGCGAAAGCTGCCTTGAGCACAAATGTGGCACGAAGGCAAGTATAGGGATGCGTCATTCCTGCACTAAGGCTCTGGCGACCCTCCTCCGCCTCTTCCTCCTCTCGTGACCCCCTGCTGGCTGTGGTGGTACCAGGGGGGCACGCACAAGCGGAGAGTTCAATTTTCTTTGGCCCGGGCTCCGCCAAAGTGCAGCAAAGGTGCTCTTGGCGGGTGGGTTGACCCGTTGATAAGTGTCTTTGGCAAAGGCGCCCCTGGCTTTCTGCGAGCCTGACCCCCAGGGTGTGCGTGCGAGGTTTGGCAGGGCCAGCCTCCTTTTCCTGCTGCCCTGAGTTTCTTAAAGCTGCGGGCCCGCCCCCCTTTCTGTCATCCCATCCTCCCGGATCCCATTCCCACCCCACCAGCCCTCGTGTTAGCGAGGCCGGCATCAGTCAATGCCAGGTCGGGCCAGTGTCTCGGGGCGGAGAGCAGGTTGCACGTCTCCCCAAGCGACTGAGGGTTCCAGCCTGCAAAATGAGAATTGCAGGAGGAAAAACACTTGCAGTGTGCAGGAAGCTATATTTATTTTATATTTGGTTCTGTAACTGTAGGGAATAAGGGAAGCTGAAATTGTAGGCCAATTGACTCTGTGGTTTCTATTCTGGCCTGAGCAGCCTGCCTAATTAGTCAGGCCAGGCTGTTGTGTGGTTGAGTGAATTAGAAGATTACAGCTTTGATAAGGCTTATCTGGATTGAATTTGACCATGATTTGGGGTGAAAGCAAGATGGGTTGAGGGAGATTATGTATGAGTGCCAAGGTTGCTATTCCAAGGCAAACGTGATCAAAACAATTCTACCAACTTTCTCCTAGTTGCCCCATTCCTGGCCTCCTGATCATCAGGTATTTGGAGATTTGGGGGCAGGCTGCTTTTAAATTATTATTTATGACCATATTTGGTTGTGGATGAGCAGGTGGATCAGGAATGCTTTACGAAAATCTGAATGGGAAGGTAGCAGTGATTATATCTTTTCTGAGATCTCCCCCTCCAGGGCCAAGGGCAACAGTTGTCATTGATCTTATGTGATACCTGAACCACAAATGGGCAGAAAATAAATTACACAGACAGACATCTTATTTATGACTAGGGACCCTACTTTTGTCCTGAGAGGCTATGAATAGCCAGATGTTGTGGGTATTAAACTGTATCTACTACCCATTCAGGGAAGTGTGGCTGGACTGTGGGGTCCCGGAGCTCGAGAGCTGGGCGCTTGCCCTCTGTGCCTAGGGCTTTGGACAGCCTACGCTGCTGTCTGAGAGCCTCTGCTTGGCCTGAGAGGGACAGCAAGGCTCCTGTGGAGGACAAGGGTTTATTTAGTGAGCATATAGAAAGTACAACCCAGTATTTTTCAGTATGAACATGTTGGTGATAGCGAGCATAGAGCTGTGGCACGATTGTAGCTTCTTCTGCATATGATACATACAATATAGGAGACCTCTTATTTGTACAGAATATTTCCCAAATGACTGAAAAGGGAGTTATATTTTATGCTATATAATGCATCCTTGAGCAAAGTCTTATTTTTATTTGTGTTTCTGCTGAACAGAAAAATTACATTAACTGTTTCCATTGATAGAATTAAACACAAACAGTTCAAGTATAGTAGTAGTTTGATGTAATTGGTGGTAGCTAATGTCATAGTAGTTGATTAAATATTAAATAGTGTCTGGTTTCAACATTATGCATGCTGGCATACTTCTACCTATGAAATAGATCTACTGTTTGAAATACATGATCAATACAAATTTGTGTAACATGGACTACAGTGCTACTTTTTAACTAGTTCTTCTCAAGTACTGTATGCCAACAATTCCTAAAACACATTGGCTGCCAAAAAGATATCTGAGAACTCCCTCTGCATTTGGAAGGATTTTGAAATGTTTAGAATAAAACAGGACTGCAGAGCAGTATATTTATGAACATTAGAAATCTGGATATACTGTATTTGATTTCATGAATATTCAGTGCCAACATTGCATATGGGAAACTATTAAAAATAGAGGGAAACATTTTTTATTTGGAAAGGTATTTCTAGGCTCCGTAGAGTATTGTGAGATCAGACTTCCAATTGGGTGAAAAAATGAGTGTTTATAATCATGTACTTAAGACTGATTAAAATGCAGCTGAGCAAATTTGGTCATATATGTTTTATGTGTTAGAGTAACTGTACAAATATGTGAGCTATAATTGTTAACAAGGCTAAAACAAGGTTCCCCTTTGTAGCCACGTATTGCTTCACCTTCCACTATTAATTTTATTGGGTCCTATTTTGTAAAATTAAATTGCATTCACCTGTCAGATTCAATGCTTCTAACACGAAGTGGCTGAAATGGCAAATTGAAACTGCCTGCCTACATTCAGCATATTTAGCAGATAGCTTATTAAATGTCTTGAATGCTATGAGAATAGCTACAATTTTAAAATTCTTTTTCCCTGAAATATACATTTCAGCTAAATAGATGGTGATGGGAGTAAATATTTTAATCATTGGCTAGGAGGCTTCCTGCTCAGAGCAAACAGTATCTCTCTCCAGGCATTTAAAATGGAGATACACTGTTTAGTTTTCCATTTAATCTGTTTGGATAAAAGACAATACTTTGATCCTTATTTTGGTGATAAATCAATAAGAAAAATATCCATTGTGTTGGGATCACCTGCTGATGACTGCACCAACACGTGTGTTGGCAACAATACAGAAATGCCTTTTTCAGACTATTTAAGTTTCCAAGTTTAGTTCATGGGCTTTCTTGTCTCCCCCCCCCCCTTACTAACCAGTTGTAATTTAATTTATTAACTAATTGTATTTACATAGTACTGGTGTGATTCAATTTATTAACTGTAACTTTATTTTCATAATACTGCAGTCTTCAGCATGGCTGTGATTTTTCCCTTTTCTTTCCACTTTTGTTCATTTCTGATTTTATTTTGTATGCTTATTAGTGAAGACCTGTCTTTCCACCAAAATCCTTAGCAAGGGAGAGTGAGACACTTTATCATGCCCTGTTTCTTTTAACTATTTTTATCCTTTATTTATTTTATGGTAATTTTCTTTTTTGATTGTTGTGAGCTACCAAGAGTCATTGTCGGTTGGCGTACAATTTATTATTTGTCCATTAGTTCTGCAACAAATGTGATCACTGTTAGCTTGTAACTACAGATAACAAATAATAAAACAGTAGCAATATTTATTTATTTATTTATTTATTTATTTATTTATTTATTTTGGCATTGCTCTTTTGTCCTCCCCTTCACTTGAATGAATGTATATGTGTGTGTGTGTGTGTGTATAGGGTTTGGCCATGGTTCCCTCTTTTATTGTGTTTCTGATATTCATAGTTATTTTTTGGAATGTGCCTTTGTGCAACATGGAATGAAAAGGTGTGGAGGAACTCTTTTGAACATTTATTTTATTTCATCCATGATTCAGTTACACAATTTCCTATGAGATACAGCAGAAGCATTTATTGAGGTCATATTCTTATGCTGCATACAGAAAGAAGCAACAGGTAGTTGCTATGTCTCTATGCTAGGTAATTATTTTCTGTGTGGTACATATCTCTCTCTTTTTGCTAAATAACTTTATAAGCATGTGTAACCTTATTTTGAAGGAAAGGTAAGAAATCCAATGAATCATGTTTAGATTTTAATTAAGAAAGTATTCATTCTTTTAGCATAAATACCTTAAAATCTAGTAACCAAAAGGGTTCTATAGTCCCAATTCTTTATCAACTTTTTCATTGATCGCAAGATTGTAATCAGGTTACAAATTCATGTTACCTTTTTCTTTTCAGGAAAAAATAAATATAATTTAATATATGATACTATGAAACTGTAGGTCCTGATAGGTTTCTGGTTGATTGATATAAAATATATGTATTTAAAAATGTCCTATTTTATGGGAGACGTGTGATAATGCCTTTTTACACTAATTTCGCTAAGCAGGTAAATACATAATATATTCAAGTCACAGATCAATTTCCTTAGTAAATTCAGCTTATCCACCATTCAATTTCTAAATGATATCATAGAATTACCGGTAATTCATTGTAGTTTGGATCTAAGTTATTTTTTGAGATGTTGAAAAAGATTTTAATTTGATTTCTTGGACATTTCTGAAGTGCAGTTTGCTTTATTATGGGTTCTGACAGAAGTTTAAATTTTGGGTAAATGTGATTTATTCAGCCCTTAGATCATTAGTGGTTATCAAAAATATTTTTTAAAATTTTATTTATAGTAGATGTTAAAGATGCTTTCTTTTTAAAAAATGCAGTATAGTCTTAAAAGCTTTTGTTTTTATCATTAGAAATTTTGAAAAGATTCATATTCTACAGTGTTTCTCAGAAAATAAGACCGAGTCTTATTTTCTTTTAGACTTGAAAATAAGCACTTGGGCTTATTTTCAAGGTGGTCTTACTTTTTTTGAGGTGCAGCAGGCCAGACTTGGTGAGCTGGACGCGCCGTGGATGCACCGTCGCCTCCATTCTGAACCTTCAGGGTTTGGAATGGAGGCTTTTGACGAACGGGAGGAAAATGAGGAGGGGGGATGTTCCTGCCTGTCATCTATTCCACAAGCTCAGCACAGACTGAGGGAAGGATGGCAGGCAGGACAGTCCCCCCTCCCCATTTTCCTCCCGTTTGCCAAAAAACCTCCATTCCGAAACCTCAGTGTTTGGAATGGAGGCTTTTTGGCAAACGCTGCCCCAAGGGGCCAGCGGGCTGCAGCTGCAGCCGGACAGTTGCCCTTCCCCCGTGCCCACACCACTACTCATGCTGGCTACGCCCATCCCCCCGGGCTTATCTTCGGGGTAGGGGTAATATTAGGCCCGCCCCCAAAAAGTAGGTTTGGGCTTATTATTGAGGTGGGTCATGTTTTCTGAGAAACATGGTAGAAATCAACCAGCAACCAATGCAGCTCTCTGAATATAGAGTATAAAAATGTTGCTCCATGCCAAGCACATGGCAACAGTCAGAGGTGGGCTGCACTTACTTTGGCAAGCGGTTGACTGTCGCTTACCCGCTTTGGGGTTGAAATGAAGCTACAGGGAGGCAGCTGATTGATTACAGCAGCTCCAGTGAGTACAGCAGGGGTGGCGTGGAGCTCACCTGGGCAGCGTGGGTGGGGGAAAGGTGAGTTATTTAGGGATAGCTTAGCACAAGGACGGGTGGGCGGGCCCAGCCAGAGCTCAGAGTTAGAGGTTCGCCCCAACCTCTGCGACCATGCAGCAGCCCACCCCTGGCAACAGTCCAATTGAAAGGTGACTGAAACAGGAGTGACAATGAATAATTCTCCTACTCCAAGAAAAGTTATGATTGGTTCAGAAGATGGAGTGCAGAAAAGCCCTTGTGGCCACAGCTGCCACCTGCTCCTTAAGGAGGAGTTGTGAGTTGATTCTCAGAATTACATTGTTTTCCTTCCTGTAATTATAATTTGCCTCCATAGAAGAAAGAGGAACACAAGGATGTTACTTTTCCAGTAAGTGTGCCAATAATTAATTAGGAGTTGCAAGTTAAGATCCTTAGCAGACCATGAGACTTACAAGTTAAACCAAACCTATTTCAGGTGATACTTATCTCAAGAATCTTAAGCCATTGAAAATCAGAGCACCTATCATGCACAAGACCTCTGAGGAGTCTCATCTATGTTTCTTGGTCATACTGGTGTGATGGAATCATGGTGAAGAGAACAGAATGCTCAAAAGAGACATGCCTTGCCCTCTAATCACTGTTAATTGCTATACAGACCAGAATGAGAACAATGGGTATTTGTACTTGTGGTTGGCAGTATGAATAAACCCTTTTTGTAATAAATGCACGTCTGTGTGTGAGAGAGAGATGAGCCAGAAGCTCTGCTTATCAAGAAGACCTATTTTGTGAAATTATTCTTTGAGGCTCTTCCTCACTTTTTTTTAATCATTATTGTTCAGTTTCTGATGAACACCTGAACTGCTCAATTATGTATCAGTTATGGAGGGCAGATTTGTTTTTGGATTTGGCTGGGTCTAGGATGGTCACAATTTCCCAATTGAAATTATAATTAAGTCCGTCCATATTTTATGAAATTAAAAGAGTTTTCATCATGTCTTCTGACTAGTTGGTGTTCATGGATGCGGTCTAATGATACCTCTGTAAGCAAACAAACAATCTCGGAGAGCACTCATTTCAACCCTGAGTTACAAATATTCTTTTTTATTGGACTCCCATTGTTTGTACTGGTGCTAAAATAATTTAATATACTTTGTTTTTTTGTGCTTAATTTCTCATCAGCAATATACTAAGCACTAACTGTATAATCTTGGTTATTCCTTATCCACTTACTGATAATAATAAAAATGACTTACGGATGATAATAATAATAATTACTTACTGATGATGATAATAATAATTAGTACCAACTAAGAAAAAAACAACAAGCCACAATAGCTGATTGTACTCAATACACTAAAGCAAAACCAAACCCATCACACTTCTTTGAAGTGTATGAAAAGGTGTTTTAAATGGATTTCTTTGTAAAATAAGCCAAACAGTAGACTATGGTTCTATCTTTGTTTTGTGTTGTTTTGTTTTTACTGTTTGCAGTTCTAAAAGACCTCTTTGGAATAATCATTATTCTGCTGCAAGGAAAGGTGGCCGACAATAATACTGTGGTCTGCCGTCTTACATTTCTTGCAGCTTGCCACTACACAAAAGGACGCTTCATTTAGGTAGGGCATCTAGTGTAATGTGACTTGGTGTGAATAGAAGGAGCAGATGGCAAGTGTCTGGCAATTTGTTAAACAGCGCAGCCTGTAAAGGAGTGGAACAGCAGCAAGTTGCAGAGCCAAGCTGCCCGTGTCATGTTCTTGCTTCAAATGGTTAAGCCGGCTGGATCCAGGGTTCCAAGACCGTATATGTAGCAGTTTAGTCTGATATTACTTTAAAACACGGAACAGCGTCTCTTGGCCTTCCTGTGAAAGATCAGGAGCCACAAAGGTCACTTTTTCTACTGGACTGTTGCCATTTAAAAAGAAAGAAAGAAAATAGCACTAAGGAGATTGTGGTGGTGGAGAAATTAAAGGAGAAAGACAAGGGAATACAGATAATGCAAACTGCAGGCGATTTTACACCTCAGCTAACTGTTTTATATGTGAGGCTTCTGACTAGGAATCTTCAGAGCTTCAATATTAGTTGCTGAGGGTGTTGGAAATGTTTTGTCTGAGAGCCGTAACTTTTCTTTCTTACACAATTGCAGAGTTCCCTTTGAGGAGGGAATGCCCATATGCAGCTTAAAATTCCTTGTTTGTCAAATCACACTTGGCCAATAAAGAATTCTATTCTGTCCCGTCCTGTCCTGTCCCTACTCCTACTCCTACTCCATTCTAAATATGTCCAAAATGGAAGAAGATGAACATATGAAACCAGTATTAAAAAGAGGGGTCTGTTCAAAGTTTTTTTCAAACAAAGAAAAAAATTCAAAAAGTTGAAAAGTTCGAACTGTCCCTTTTTTTGTTACTTTCCTTTATTTACACAAAAGGTTGTGCGTCTTCCAGACAGCTTGGTGCCTCCTAGTTGTGCTATGGAACTCAATTTCCAGAATTTCCAGCCACCTGCATGGGAAATGTGAGGAGTTGAATTCTCAAGAGAACTGAAGTGCACTAGGTTGGGAAATGCTGTTCTTAGAAGAAGAATAAGGGTGTTTATAGAAGTGTTTTCCAACTTCTCTTAACAAATGTCTTGGCATACAGTTGATTTATGATACCTTAGTCATGGTCGTGGTGGCAAAAGTGGTCAGAACTGATATTTGTTAAGTTCCAGTTGGCCGAGTTAGACTGCTGCAGGCATACATCTTCCTCTCCGACCAGGAGGAACTATTCTCCCTGGGATATTTTGACTTGAGAGGCAAGAGAAACCAGATACTTGGTTTCCGTAAAGGCATTAGCCAGTTCTGTGCCTGACCCGACCTTCACAAAGTGCCATTCAGACGTAATACGGGCTCTTTCTATACAAAGTGCACTGGTCTGGGAGTTCTGCTCCTAGTCGCTCTTGCCTTAGTGACTTTTTGATTGGATTATTGCAGTAAAAAAAGAGAGCAGGCTGCTGGTGTGTTGAAACTGGGAAGGAAATGTATTGCTGGTTCTGCTCCAAGTGTGCATTTGTGGTTTTGTTTTTGCCAACAGGGTTTTCGCATGGCTACTTTCTGCTGTCTTTATTGCTTTGGGAGGGGGGGCAGTGTTATTTTGCATACTCCATGAGATGCTTCTGGGTACAGCCATGACTGCCAGCACTGCCATTCCCTTGCATTATTTACTGTACGACTACTGGGAATCTGGGACGCAATTGACAGGAGTTCTGCCAATTTTCCCATTTAATTCAAATGAGTGGGAGGCCTGTCTGCCAGTCTTCGGGAAGAAGGGTAACTTTTGCCCCCAAAAAGAGCTCGCTCTCAGTGCATTGTGCAGACTTTTTTTTCTACTTCGTCAGTTGCTTTCCCTATTTCAAATCCGAACCAACCCAGAAAAATAATATCGATACAGATTTCTGCAAAAATAAAGATACAAAATGTGATCTGTGCTTTTGCTATTTTATTTTCCAAAGCGTCAATTAGTTTTATTTTATGACTTGCATTTCCTTTAGTGCAAATAGTCCTCAACTTAAAGCTACTCATTTTGCGGCTGCTTAAGTTACAACGGCACTGAAAAAAAGTGACTTACAGCCAATCCACCGAGTTAGGACCGTTGCAGCATCCCTATGGTCAAGTGATCAGCATTCAGGCACTGGTTAACTGGCATGTTGTTATAACAGTTGCAGCATCCCAAGATTGTGTGATCACCTTTGGGACCTTCCTGAACAGCGTCTGACAAGCAAAGTCAGTGGGGGAAGCCGGAATCTCTTAATGACCATATGATGCACTTAACAATTGCACTAATTTGCTTAACAACCATGGCAAAAGTTGTAAAATCGGGCATGACTCAGTTAACAAGCACCTTGCTTAGCAGTGGAAATTCTGGTCCCAATTCTGGCTCTAAATCAAGGACTACCTGTAGTACTTTCTTTTAGGATTTCATTTTGTTAATTTACAAGCTAAATTGATTAGTGAGTGAATATCCTTTCTAAAAGTATATTCTCTTAGTTCTTGCGAAATGTACGTCCAATGGGATGAAAAGCAGCTGAAGCTGCAATAGGTATTTTTGCAAAGGTAAGAGCAGATCTTGTGTGTAGAAGCCGGTCAATTCATGAATGGTTTGAGAAATAGAGATAAAATTTTATTCTACCTCTTTAATGATCCTAAACTGCATTGAAACTTTGCAGACAAAAGAAACTGGTCCATCTAATGAGACAGTCTGGAACCATCTTCTTTTCTATAACATGTGACCAGTTGTTGGTGGCAGGAGATCTGTGGTGGATGGTCCGATGCAATCAGTTTCTTCTAATGTTAGCTTTCCCTTCAACTGACCTGAGGATTTTGGGAATTATAGGGATCATTAGATTAGGGAAAGCTGTTGGACCTGTTATTTTCTCCACAGGATGGTTCATAATATGTATTACTTCATATTTATGGGTTGGCTTCACCACTGTGTAGGTTATAGAGATTATAAAATCCAGGCTGTCCATGGAATCTTGGGCAGAGTTGAATTTCAAATATTGCCCAATAATTCTTGGAGTATCTGGGCTGGGCAATTGGCAGTATGTTGAGATGAACCAATATCAGAGCCAGAAACTATGGATAATCCAGTACTTGCTTCCAAGGCCAAACTGGGGCCAGAGCAAGAACAAGGTGCAAACCAAAGAACAGATACAATCAGATCTCTTAAATTTTCCAGTGCAAATAAGAATTTTGGAATTCTACTATGTGGCCAAAAAGATGCAGGGATCAATCTAGGAGGAAAAAAATCCACCTAGGACAGCCCTGGGCCCACCAGATGCATGGATTTCAAGACCCAGAATTCCTAACTACTGTAGTATAACTGAAATCCATGCATCTGGAGAGCGCTCATGTTGATGAGGTGGCAAGTCTGAAGAAAGTTCACCAAAAAGGTTGTGTACAGTTCAGTGGTTTACTACAGGAAAGCACACAGAGATCTCCAAAGTGTCTGACGAGAAGAACCTGACATTGCCTTAGTTTGAATAAAAGTAAACACAAATCACATACTTTTCATCCTAGCCAGTACAGTACTCCCAAAGGTGCTTTTTAAGAGGCAGCTGGACTTTTTGTTTTTCTTAGAAGAAGTTTAGCTTCTCATCCAAGAAGCTTCTCCAGCTCTGATTGGATGGTGGAGAATGGAAGTATTTATATTCCTTGCAGACAGCTGATCATTTGCATTCTTTTTAGAGAGTCATGAAGCCACTTGACCTTTTAAAACCAAGTGTGGGGTGTGTGTGTGTGTGTGTGTGTGTGTATGTGTATATGAGAGAGAATATGAGACTGGGTCTTATTTTCAGGGAAACAGTATAACAAAGGATCT
>JANHFL010002723.1:441297-452167 GCA_032468155.1 Oxyrhabdium leporinum | reverse complement strand
TAAGGAGAAATTTCCTGACAGTTAGAACAATTAATCAGTGGAACAACTTGCCTCCAGAAGTTGTGAATGCTCCAACAGTGGAAGTTTTTAAGAAGAGATCAGACAACCATTTGCCTGAAATGATATAGACCAGGGGTGTCAAACTCAGTTTCATTGAGGGCCGCATCAGGGCTGTGGTTGACCTTGGGGGGGGGCATAGCCAACTGGGTGGGCATGGCCAGCTTGACTGCACTCCCCAAACTGCTGACATATTTCCTCTTCTCATTGGGTAGAAATCACAGAGGTCGGCCCCTTACATTTTCCAGTACAGCCCCATGGGCCGGATCTAACCACATTGCGGACCGCATCCGGCCTGTGGGCCTTGTGTTTGACACCCCTGGTATAGACTATGGAGGTTCCTGCTTGAGCAGGCAGTTGGACTAGAAGACCTTCAAACTCCCTTCCAACTCTGTTATTCTGAATTCTGTATTCTATTATTAATTTATAATCAACATTCTGACTTGAAATAGCATTTCCTATATTGGACAAAGTGACTAAACATTTAAAAACCCAACAATTCATATATCATCACCCTTTGATTATAAATTTAAACATTGAAAATGATCAAGAAATGCCATAACTATTATGACAAACAGAATAATTCAAATACTCTTTTTTTCCTGAGTAAAAAGACATTGACTTTTCCTGAGTAAAAAGACATGGACTACACATACACATAGCTTTAGCCATCTATTGACAGCTGAGCATATCAAAAACAGGGAAACACTTGAATGACTTGTTTTCACTGTTTCACTGTAACTTAGCTAAAAAAGCCTAGAGAAGTACACGAGCCTCAGAATTTTGGGAGCTTTATTTAAATATTGGCATTTTTTTCTAAATGAAATAAGAGTATACTATAGATTTTGACTCTAAACTTAAGATCGTTGCCATTGTCAAATGCTTCTGCATTATATAGCCCTCACATGTGCTTTTTTTGGTGGAAATAGTAAAATAGCAATGTTATCGTGTACTTCTGAACTGTTGGGCTGTTGTTTTTGTTTCAAACCCTGACTCCCTGCAACCTCCATGTATGCTTGTTGCAGTACTTTAGATCAGGGGTCACCAATCGCCAGCAACCAGGCCGTGCAAACAAGCGAAGTTTCATCCATGGGATGGAGGCAGCTTGCCCATTCCGGTCAGTGGAAACTGGTCCCTGGTGCCCAAAGGGTTGGGGGCCACTGCTTTAAATGATATTTAAAATGAGCATAACAATAGAACATTTCATAATAAGGATATAGCACTACATATATTTGATAGCAAATTCCAGTGTATTCAGTGGGAGTTGCTTCTGAATAATATATGACAGATTAGCTGGTATTGGATGGGTATTTTATATTCAGAAATCTTCCTAAATACTGGTTGGAAGTATGCAAATAATTTCCTGTTTCTTTCTGTTTCCAACTAAACTGGTCAGTGGTCGATGAAGACGGTAAGGCATGCGTGCTGATCTGTCTGCTATAATTTGTAACAGTAGCATGAAATAGCCTATCCATTTCATGGTTGTTCTGAGTCAGTCAAATTTGTGCATACTTTTGTTTGTCATTTTGTCTCATAGTTTGTTTGCGCTTGATATAAACAATTTCCTGCTATTTTATAGATTGCATTGCAGATCCGATTCGGATACTTTTACCTATAATTCTTCTTATAAAGTAGGATGTGTTTATGCATTGTCATTATGAAATGAAAATAATTTTACCTACAGCTTACTTGAGCTCTGTTGTACAAATTACACACATTATTGGGTCTGTGGAGGAAAACAAATTGGTATTTTGTGTTACAGAATTATTCTATTTGAATGACTGAATATTTACAATCATTTGGAGGTGAAGTCCTATTTCTGCATCCAATTCCAGAATAAACAGGGTCTTTGTATATGTTCCAAAGGTGCTCTGCAGTTTTTGGAGATAATAGACAAAGAATACAGGAGCATTTAGAAAAGAAAAGAGAAAAACTAGCTTTGCCTAGGTGGTCTTACATTACATAGGAGTTCATCCCTTATTTAGAAGTAATGTAAAGTTGGTTCATTGTGATAAAATAATCCATTGTCTATTTCATTAACATACAGTTAGAAAATTTTTCCGAAATTAACTTAAATCAGAAAAAAAAAATCTTTACCATATTTTCCAGTGCAGTTTCATATACTAGGCATGTTGTATTCAAGTTTGGTTAAAAAAACATACTAATACCCATTTTCAGTGAATGTTTTACTTACATCATTTGAATTAAATTAATTTAAAAATTAATTTAAAACAACATTGTAATATATCAAGATAATTCTACTATTGATGTAGAATTCTATTATGGAAGTAGTGGAAAATGAAACTTGATGCTTGAATATAATTTACTGTGATAAAAGAAGAAATATTAAGAGATTATCATTCTAATAAAACTGTTAAAACTTAATGTGCACAATCATAATACTGCACAATGTTTTAGTTTTATGAATCAATAGGAAAATTGATATGTTTCTACTGTTGAATATAAAAAGTGCTGAAAAAATTGACTAATAGGAAAAAAAAGGAAGATGTAAATATAATTTTGGCTATCTTTCCAATTGATAAAGCATGAAATTTAATTTCCATAAATAATAAGAATCTATTTCTGCTTTTGTCAAAATAAGGAAACCAACGTTTTGCTGCAAGCTCTGCCCCTTTTGGATATGTGCAACATCACAATATACACACAAATAAGACAAGGCACGCAGCTCGATGCTGTAGGGACACATCCCTGCAGATATTTCTGACAGTGATATTAATTCTTTGACAGAAAATTGCACAGAATTCAGTAGAAATGATAGATATGGTTGAAAAAGCTAGAAAGAAATGTTGCTTATTGTACTGAAGGCAGTTATCTGAAATCAGTTTTGAAGGCAGCATTCTTGTAAGAATTCGTGGATTTTTCAGTCCCTGATCCCATTCAATTTCTTTGGAACTTGGCTATCTCAAGCCCTTCTGGGGTATTTTTTGTGCATGGTAGCGATTCCTGTGTTATACCGTATCTAAGAATAGAAAAATTAAGTGTAGAAAGTTCCCCCAAAAATCTGTTTTTCTTAAGTGGCGTAAGAACACACTAACATCAGTTGAATTGTAAAAATAGAATGTAAGATGATATGAAATCATTATGTTTTACCATATTGTATTTAGGAACTTCACTAGACAGTCTCTCTTGAAAAATACTTTCAGTAAAATTAGTGATCTAGAAAAATTAGTATAAAATTATGTAGAAAAGTGGATTTAGCTGCCTTGTTTAGCTTCTCTAAACAGATGGTAAACATAAAGGCTTTTGTAAATTCCTCTTTGGCTTGTAATTAACCAGTGAGTACTATAGTTAATTTATTAAATTGTTAATCACATGTGTTCAAGTAGGTGGATTTGTGAATCTTTTCTTTGTAACAGCTTGTTTATAGCTTGGGATTTGCTAATTATGTTCCCAGTGTTGAATGTGATAGAAATAGCTTGTATTCTCTTCATATTAAGAGGATTTGGAGGGGAACTTTTTGTAGGTTATGAAAAAAGGTTTCTGTTTAAATTCAATCTGTGCTCATGCCAAGTAATTTGATTTAGGGGTATGATGTAACTGTTCCCAAATCAAGCTTTCCAGAAAATGGAGCGAATTATGAAATAAATTTGTTATGAGCTACCGGTAAACAAAAAATAGAGGCTAAAAAGAAGTGGATGTTGGTTTCCAGATTTGGGGTGCTGCTGTTGAAATCAAAATTTTGATATAAACTTGTGACATGTGATCTTCCCTGTTGGAGAAGATTTCAATGTGTTTCAGTGAAATTTGAAATTGGCTACTTCCAAGCTCATTAATAGCTTTTTTTCATAAAAAATCTCTTTTGGGCTAAAGAAGGACCTTTATCACAGGTAAATGGGTTTGTGAAGACCTATTTTTAATTAAGAGTTAAACAACCAAAATAGATATATTCTTACTGTACTGCTACTGCATTCACTGTTGTGCTGACCAGCTTTACAAATATCAGTTTTATTGTAGTAAAATAATAAAGGGAAACCTTGTTGGCACAATACTACACTATATGCCCTACACTATAATCACAGTTTAAAAAACTTCCAACGTATACAAGTATTCCTATGTTAAATCAGCATTTCAAATCTGAGTAAAATATCTAACTACTTATGTTGATATTGGCACAAATTTACTGCTTAACCACAATTAAAACTGAAATATATCTTCATTTTGGGAAAGGAATATGCATTCCAGAGATTGGCTTCCAGTTTACTGTTGCTAATTATCATGGTGTGAGATTTATGTCTTTTTAGAGAAATGTTTTTAGAAATTGGAAAAACATGATTTGAAGAAAAACCAACTTATGTATTCTATCTTAGCCTTTTTGGATGGTGCTACAGCAAATAGATTTAATAAATCAATACCATTTCTGGAGATTTTTTTCTCCTTCAAATAATTTCCAAAATTGCAAGACGATGCATTACAATTCTCTTACTAATATATTAATTCCATTTCCGTCTCTATAATTTAAGCTTATTTTGTTCTATTGTTTGTAATAAGAATATTGTTACACTCTAAGCACATTGGGAAAGAACACTGTAATCAACTACATCCATTTGCAGATTGATTGTCACTTTGGTTTACAAAGAAGAGTAGGTTATCAAGATGCCAAATTTCAGGCTGCAGGGATCACCATCGCTTATTGCCGCCTCCGCGCGCCCCATTTTCCGCCCATTCTGATCCCCGCCACCCGGAACGAGCTGAAAATGGAGCGCACGGAGGCTGAAAACGGGGCATGTGGAGGCGGCAATAGGCGGTGGCAATCCCTGTAGCCTGAAACAGCCGATCGTCGGGAGGCCGATCCAACCAACAATCAGCTGCTTGTGCTAATCAGGCTGTGCCGAAGCTGAAACAGGCTGTTTGCTGCAAGGAGGGAAATTGCTGGGAGGCAGAGGCAGATTTTTTTTCTTGTTTTCCTCCCCAAAAGCTAGGTGCGTCTTATACTTCAGAGCATCTTATACTCCAAAAAATGCGGTACATATTTTCTAGATCTATAGTTTGCAGCATTATTGAAGTGGGCGCAAACTCTTTCATTCAACTGTATTATTCAGCAAAGAAGCACTATTGGGTTTACTACCAACGGAAGTATCGGTGGGAGAGCTGCCATTTCTAAGTCTTGTATTTTCTTTGGTTTTAGGGTCCTTCCCAAGAAGATTTCAGTCACTTGCCACCAGAACAAAGGCGGAAAAAACTTCAGCAGCGGATTGATGAGCTTAACAGAGAATTGCAGAAAGAAAATGATCAAAAGTATTTACGTTATTCTGAGTTTTGATGCTGATTTTATTTTGCTGTACCTAGGAATTTGAAACTTGCTCACTTCAAGCTTCTGTTTGATTTGATTTATCATAAATCCTCCTAAGCATTTAGAATTTTGGTTCTTCAGTTGCGATCTGTGTGATTCACATTTATGGGCTTTGAATGATATCAGTCTACCATTATGTAGCAGTAAAGCTCAACTTTTATTCCCCAAAAGGAATAAATTCTCATCTTTCACTTTGTGAACAGTTATCTTCCTCTGGTTGCGATGAAATCGGAGTTTATTGTTTGAATAGAATTATTCTATTCAAGAAAGAAAGAATTAATTGATAACTGGCATCTAAATATGTAAAGAAACATGGCAAGAATGAAGATAATAGTAGTGACAGGAAGTTGACAATTATAGGGTATAAAAATAGGGAAAGGAAAATGAGATAATAAGTATCTAGGGAAAAAAAAGAGGTATTCCTTGATTTACAATAAAAATTGGGACCAGAAATCCAGTGTAAGCTATTGAAGTTGTAAGTCAAGGCACCTGGGTGACCAGACTTATTTTCCTGACATTTTTTTTGCAATGGTTGTTAAGCAAATCACATAGTCACTAAGCTAATGGTGCAGTCATTAAGCAAATCCTAATGGGTATTTTTTTGCTGGAAACAAAATATGGTCATTGACTGGGATGTGGCAGTTGATTGTAAATGGGAGAGGGGGGGAGCACATTTTATAGTGGCCAGAAGTGATTTACAAGCCATAAAATACCCATTTTAAGGCCATTGTAATTCCTAATCCTCATAAATCGAGGACTACCTGTATGAATAACCTTTGTGGGAATGGTAGTAAGTGTCAGTGTGCCTCTGAAAGAACAGTTCATGGCTTCTATTATTTGTTCATACAGTAGTGTTATTAGACAAAATTTAAATTGTTCATAATCCAACATTTCTCTCAGTAAACGAGACAAAATATAATCTCATTCACTACTATGGTTCCAGGAAAGAACTGTTAAGAGAGGAGCTAACCTTTATATAAAACAAAATCTTACTATAAAAGAATTCTATGCTTATCATGTTCAGATGATAACTGAAATATTCTAAAGTAAGTTTATTTGACCCAAAACAAACTCCGGGAAAAAAATTCAATCCCAGATTTTGCTTTTTACCAAATAAACCTGGTTCTACCACATAGGCATACCCATATGTACATATCACAAAAACTGAAGCCAGCTGTGGATTTTCTATCTATAAATTCAGAAATTTAATCTATATTTGTTCGGTTCTGTTAAGGTTGCAACTTTTGTTTTTGAGTATTGAGGAAGTTAGCAGATGCTATGCACCACATTAAAGAGCAGTTGTGATACACAAAGGGGACAGCTTCCTGCCAAGATCTGTGAAGCACTGGAAGACCCAACCTATTTCTGTGAATTCACAGATTAATAAATTGAAGAATCACAAATACAGATAAGTAGCACTAGCACTTAGACTTATATACCGCTTCACAGTGCTTTACGACCCTCTCTAAGCAGTTTACAGAGTTGGCATATTGCCCCCAACAATCTGGGTCCTCATTTTACCGATCTCAGAAGGATGGAAGTCAACCTTGAGCCCCTCAGAATTGAACTCCTGGAGTGAGCAGTGAGTTAGCCTTGCAGTGAGTTAGTCTTCTAACCACTGCACCACCATGGCTCTTGGTAGCCAATTCATAGTTCCTCTGGCTATAATATACACTCAGTTCTCTTTCTCCCAAAAAGGATGAGAGACAGGCTGTTGAACATCATTTGATGAACTCCTGACAATTGCATTTTTCTATAGAGATGCCCTCATCAAAATGAAAGATGTGTATGAGAAAAATCCACAAATGGGTGATCCAGGAAGTCTTCAGCCAAAACTAATGGAAACTGTGAACAACATGGACCGTCTACGAATGGAAATCCACAAGAATGAGGTAAAAATCTGTTCACTGGATAGTTTTTAGACTAGGATTAGTACAATTTTCAGTCTCTTAACCAAGGTATTCTCCCAAGTTCCAAAGAGTCATTCAAATCAAAGTAGGCAAAATCATATTTACTGCAGCATTTAATCTCATTTGCAACAGCCTCCATTTCTTTCCCAGCTAGATCTAATATTCAATTGAATGCTGCAACAGTAATTAATGATAATTATGTGGATAGTTTTGCCTGCAGGATACCTAAAAATATTCAAGGCCTATACTGAATCAGGCAGCATGATGCCTCAGCAGTTAAGAAGCTGGCTTGTCAGCTGGAAAGGTTCGAGACCTGACCTCCAGCTCATTAAAGCCACTTTAAGGGGGAAAAAAACTTGCAGCACTTTAGGAAAAAAAACGGCAGAGCCTTGTAGAGCGGCGCAGCCCAAGACTCAGAGGCAATGGCGGGGGTGGTGGTGTGTCAAAATAGGAAGCTCCTGCCTGCCGTTGCCTCTCCACCCCATTCCCGCTGCAGCCAAACTGCCGGTTTGGTGTTCAGGTCCGAGCTAACCTACCACCGTCCTCTTCGCTTGCCCAGCTCTCCATCTAGTGTCCACAGCAAGTTATCCCTGCAGTGATTTTCCAATGTTGAGATGTCCTGCAAAGAAATGGCAGCACCGACTTGGCAGAGGAGAGTTGGTGGTGGCGAGAAGACCATCCCCTGCTGGCCGTCACAAGCTAGCAGCGTCAGGTCCTCCCATTTCACCATGAGACAGGGTGAATTCCTGTCCTTGCCCCAGCTCCTACCAACCTAGCAGTTTGAAAGCATACAAAATACAATTAGATAAATGTCACTTCAGTGGGAAGTTGACAGTGCTCTGAGACATCATGCTGGCCACATGACTGCAGAAATACCTTCAGACAGCACTGGCTCAGTGGCCTTGAAACAGAGATGAGCACTGCCCCCTGTAGTCAGCAACAACTAGCAGAGTAAAATCCGCAGGGACTCCTTTACCTTTATACTAAATCAAGGAGTCTTGATTTTCTGTACTTAATAGAATATTTGGAAATACGTCAGTTAGAAAAATGTTTTGGTAGATACAGTTTTATTATATTATTTAAATCTGCCCCAGTTGAAAATAATACACTTCAGGGAATTTATATTGGGTCAGCTTAATTCTTAAATGAAATTGGAAATTTGGTAAACAGTTTGGCAAAGATGGTCATGAAGTATAGTTTTAATAGCTATGGCATTTCAAACAGTGATGAATTTAACTGCGTCTGGATATTTATAGAGTTCGTAAGTGGTGGTTTCATGATAGCTGAACACAGAACTGATTTTGGACTAAGTTTTTATTTCATTTGACCATACATACATGCTTGTGTATCCACAAAACAGGCTAAGCATTCCTTCTCAATTCTCTATCTCCCTATAGTGCTTTTTAAATGTTCCTTGGCATTCTTTTCCCTATCACTCCCTAGTTACATTTATCTGTTTTCTTCTGGACAGGAATAAATATTTCCAATAATTACTTGCCTATGAGTATGTCTTTAACACCCATATGGAACCAAGTGGATAACTGGAACCATAATGTTGGAAGCTGTCATTTTGGACTGTAGTAGGCCAGTATCCCCCTTAAAAAAAATAAACACCTTAAAACATTTAAAAGTGCATACATACGTACAAGAAATATAGCTTAATGGGTTCCAGAAGCTTCCTGGACACGTGAACAGAATTTTTATATTTCATCCTGGCACAGGTAATGGGTTTCTCTCTCTCTTCAGGCATGGCTTTCTGAAGTTGAAGGTAAAGTAGCAACAAGAGGAGACCGAAGGCACAGCAGTGACATCAACCATCTCGTAACCCAAGGAAGAGAGAGGTCACCATATTACACTCTTTTTTCTGTTTCTTTTTTGCCTGATGTACCAGTAGATTGTAAAGCCAGATTTCTAAAACAAGTAAATCTAGTGACTGTAATTTATATACCAGTACCTAAAATATAGAGCAAGGCAAATCCTCTGAAAGTGATGTTTTGCAATAGCAAGAACCTACAATATATAAAATCCTCTTTTCCGACATACAATAACAACCAGGAACAGCCAGACATACTTAGAAAGTACAGCTGACTTAATTATTGGAAGAGAGGCGCACCAAATATGTACTTTGGATTGCAAAGCACCTCCTTGCACATGTATTCCAGAAGTCTGCCTTCTCTGTAGCAGCATCAGCTTTCTGAAATAAGGTTCTCCCTTAGATTCAGATCCCGCCCTTCTCTTTCCTCCCCCCCCCCCCCTGGGGAAGATATGATTTCTCATCCAGTCTTTTGACAAGGGAGAAATGAGAACCCTGTCATTTTACTAAAATATATAAAGTCTGTGCATGTGTGCATAAAGAAACATAAAAAGACTTTTTTTTCACAAGATTGTTTTGTGTGTCATCTTGAAAAAGCTTTGCATTAAATCTTCATGCCACATGATGTTTTATTTACGTAGTTCCAGTTTTATTGAACTTTCTGATTGTAAAAGGAAATACCTGCAGCTTCCAATGTTTACTAGCTTCTCCCACCCTGTTTTTTTTCCTCTTTTAACATCTTTTCTTTATTTAGACATTATTAAACTTCAGTATTTTTTTGATAATATAATTGCATTTTTCGTGGATTGATTTCTTTCATATATTATAAATTGCTCTAATAGTTTAAAAAAATGAAACATTCTTGTCTTTTAATAGACAAAAATAATATTTAGAAAGAGTGGCATGTGTGTGTGCATAACAAGTGTTCACAAATCCAGAGGAATGCCAAGGTTCCACCTGCAAAAATGCCTTCAGCATTATACTTCAAATGATTTAATCTACTTCATATAGTTCTCCTTTTCCCATAGAAAAGCTGTATCATTCTTCAATCAGTTTTATATGCTTGGCTAACTGCTAAGGAATAAATATGCTTCTCTTCATTACATTGCAGTTGAAGTGTAACAAGATTGAAACTGTGTGAGTTAAGGGTTGTTTATACAGGCAAAGCAGGCTGAAAAAGTAAAACACGCTCCTACATATTCTGCTCTTTTTAGGCAGGCAGTGGAAATTAAAAAACTTTTTAGGTAAACAACTTGTTTCATTTTCTATTTTAAGTAAAGCGGGGATTAAAAATTATGGACTGTTTCACTAGGAAATTTTTTTAAAGAGTATATATGGTTATTTTTTTTCTACCATTATAACCATGTGTGGTGGAGAGAGTCTGAAGATGTAACAGGAGAGACAGGATTTTATTCCAGTAGACTGAGCGCATTTAAAGCACCAGTATTATTGCTCTGTATTTTCATATGCTGGACAGATGGAATCAAAGCGCTTTTGCTTTTAAAAGCCATTGTATATTCTGTCTCCAACAATGTTCATCCCCTGCCTGTATTTTTCAGTAACGTCTTACATATACTGCCGAATCATAGAAGTGTGATTGGACACACAACAAATTTGTTTCAGGTGCATAAGCTCACAGTGTACATATAAACAGCAGGTAATAGGTCATAGATCATAATAAACAATTGATAAATTGTAAGAAACTAATAGGAGAAAATAGAGCATTGAATCAACGCTTCTATCAAAGTTTTTAACCCTTCAGGGGTTGTTAGAAGCTAG
>JANHFL010002723.1:426883-440406 GCA_032468155.1 Oxyrhabdium leporinum | reverse complement strand
TCTAAATGCCATTCTCGGTAAATTTTTATAATGGCATCTGGTTTAAGTTCTGGGAAATGCATGCGGTAACGTATTTCTGTTTAATGGCAATAGTACTTCTGCATTATAACAAAATAAATACCTTAGATTAGAAAAGCTGTTGTTGGCAAGGATTCAATTTTGCAACAAGAGTCTAGCTTTTTGTCTGTTGGCTTACATTTGAAACATATGTTTCACTGCAGAGAACTGATGATCCCCACTTCCCAGAATGAAAAATGAGTGCTGAGAAAGAGACAAGCTTTAAATCCTCTAAGGGAAAAAGAAACCCTAAACACTACACTTTGTTTTGATTTCCTCCTAGGTCACAATGAAGGTACCCTTGCCATGAAAGAGGGGGAGGTTTTGTATATTATAGAGGAAGATAAAGGAGATGGATGGACAAGAGCTCGGAGGCAGAATGGAGAAGAAGGATATGTGCCAACTACCTACATAGATGTAACTCTAGAAAAAAACAGTAAAGGTGCGGTAACCTATATCTAATCTCCAGTCCATCATCTTGTCCATGAACATTGCTTAATGAATACTGAAGCACGTAATTGTATGGAAAAAGTCCAAAACCTTTTAGGAGTCCTTTCAATATGTAATTGACCACAGGAGCCCAAACTAAGAGTTCAGTTTTGAAACTGGAAAATGTCTGCGTATAACTAACTTAGATTGTTCTGGGTGCCACTTTTGCTTAATGTACTTGTACATCTTTTTCAGTACACGGTGGGGCCGTATTATATCGTTTTTTCATTCTTTTAATGTTATTCTTGTAATGCTTATTGCTTCCTTTTAAAAGCGTCATTTTAGAACAAATTGTTTCATGAGGGTATACCATCTCTGGGCAATCGATTATTTTTCTTGAATCGGAGCTTGTTCCAGTGTCCAAGCAAGAACTAAACCTAATTAAATGAAAATGAAGACCGGCTTTTAACTTCTATTTTCTGAACAGCAACTCTACTTCTCATTGCCCTCTGCCCATTGATGCCCTGCACACATTTTGTAAGAACAGTCTGCAGGCTAATGCAATGTGTAAAGTTATGCAGAAACAAAGGAAAACTTTCACTTGCATGCCATTGCCTGCGTGCAATGGAACCTAGGGAGTTGTGATATAGACTTACAAACATTCTTATTCTGTAAGTACTTTTGCAGCTTTTCCTTTCAAAATCGAATCTAAGATTCTTAAAAATGATACATGCAGAGGATTGCAAGTGCTATAGCAGCCAGGTAGCTTGCTGATCGGCTCCTTTTTTTGCTCTTTCTCGTATTGGGGATTTTGTATGCTTTTCAATACACAACCGAAGAGTCCCTGCGTCTCATGCCAACACTTGGCATATTTCTCTTGTTAATTGTCTTGTTCAAAAAGCGCAGAATAGTTACAACTGCTCCCTGCAGGTTTCTTTTACTTGGTTCCATTCATCCCAATAGAATAATAAATAGGAATAATAAATGCAGATCAATTCCTTTTGTTAAAAATGAACAGATAAGGTCTTTGTACGTGGAGATATTTTCATGCTGGCAACGGGTTGTTTTATGAGGATGTTAATCTGTGGTATCGAATGATTAGAATTGGAGTGTTCTACTTGGGCTTTTATAGTTGTACGTTTTCACTTGGATGCTAGGGACCCTTTGGAAGTTAAATTGCACTAATTTTTCTACTGAGTGAACGTCTATCCAGAAAGTGTGACATGGAGAACTCTTGCAAAGGATCTGAGCCATTATCTAGTATAATCGTAATAATCTGAGGTGGATGTTTATAAAGAAAAAAAAATGACTGTGCTTCTCTTTTTTTGTTTTTGAATGGCCCCTGGTAATTCTGTTCTGTTCTTCTTTTCCTCTCGGATTGCAGGTTCCTGAAGCGGGTATCTGAGAAAATGGGCGAGATGTTGAAGGAGGTTACATGCAGCTGCTTTTGGGGGGGAGGGTGCTAGGCCCAGCAAGATGGGGGAAAGCCAGTTGCATGAAAGCATGTAGGCATATGTTTCTCACTAACAATGTTAGCATTTCTCTTGTGTGTTCAAAATTGTGGTAAGCTCTAAAGCTCCATTCCAACAGAACCAAACACCCCAGTTTGAAAACATATCCTCTCCATAATTTGAAGTTCTGAAATGCTAGCTGTTTACCACTTGCATTTTATATTGGCTGTTTCAGCTGCTTCCTTTTCCATTATCCATTTTTAAAATCAGCATTCAGTCGAAATCTTGTCATTGACAGTCTTCTGCCTGTGCCACTTCCATGCTCGCCCTAACCTTTTCCTGCATGTCTAGATACGTGTCAGGCATGTTCGCCTAATGTTTTATATTTCCATAGCTCTTCCTCGTCTCCTGCATTTGTAGCAACCTCCAGCACTAAAGTTTTTATTTCCTTACCTGTTTATGTCGCTGCAATTTGTTTGTTTGTTTTATCTTCTTCATTGTGACCATTCCAGTTCTTTGGCGTTACATCGGCTGTGAAAGTAACATTCATTCTGCTTTGGGAATGGAATACATCTCAGCACTAGGCCATTCCAGCCTGTCCTCAGCACCTCAATACTTTCTCATGAGCACTGAAATCCTAGGATAATAAAGAGCACAGATTTGCCGCTGTAAGACAACCAACTCTTTTCAGAAATCAAGTGCTTGTCATTCAGATGCTGCCTTAACTCTCGAGTGCCTAAATCTGTTGATTGCCAACAATACCACTTCAGTATCCCGCCAAGGGCTATTGGGTCTCAGCTCTGTATGACCTCCTCAATCTTTCTACAGTTCTGCAGCTGTTGGTAGCCAATGGTAGATGTTTTCTCTATCTCTACCATTCCACAACACAAGGTGCATTGTGAACATGACACATTGAAATATAAAAGTACATGTATCGATTTTGTTTTACGTCCAATGAATGTTTTTAATAGGATTTTTATGGAGTCTTTTTTAATTGCCTATTTTTTTGAGTTGGGGATGGGAGAAGACACCAGTTTTTAAATGAACTGCAGTGCTCGCCCATTTCCAAGTATGCTTTATTGTAAGGACCAGTTAAAAATTGGAGTGATACTTTGTAATGATCTATGTGCACTTTTATTTGTAAACACTGCGATTTGGACACATTTATACATGTAAATATAGTTGTCTGCAGCAGCACCCTGTCATTGCTCATGTTATTTGTCTGCCATTTGTGAATTATGTTAATGAAAACATCGAATCTAAGCAAAATAGGGTAATCTTAGTATATGGGAAGGGATGGGAGGGACAAAGGAACAGTTAAATTAAGCTTCATAAACCAACTTTCTGCTGTTCGTGGTAATATTTAAAATCCCGCTTTTCTAAAGGTGGGAATCAAAGCAATATTTGAACACAGCAATGCTGGATTCCTTTAGAACTTTTTTCAGTGTTACTAGCAGTTGTACTATCAGTAAAACTAAATATGTGACTCTTGTGTGGAAATTTCTTCCTTTTTACTATTAAGTGTGCCACTATTACACAGATGATTTAGTGTATTTACATTGAGGGTGATAAAACACTAAAGGTTAGAGTTTTGGGATATTGTAAACAGGGTTATTTATAATAATGTGACCGTATGCCATTACTGACCAAACTACATTGAATAGTTGTTTGTTTAATGCTGGCTTTTTATTTTAAAGTTCAAAACGAAAGACAATGATTAGGTTCTCACTCTTCCAGCCAAGAACCCTATGGATTTAGCTTAATAGCCAGTTTGAGCTGCTTTTAACACTTCTAGTAAAGGACTAATTGTTCTTTTGTGCTACTGTTTTTGTAAGGCAGGATTTGTTTCCTCAGGAGGATCTTTTTCTTCCTGTGGTATAAAGCAACCTTTATGAGGGTAGTTAAATGTAAGGGGGAGGAAAAAAATCTTTCTACTTGCACAGTTGGCTAAAATTATTTTGAAATGTTGAGAATTAATTGTCTGAATCATAACTTTTCAGTAATTTTTAATCTTTCGTGCACGTGTTGATTTTTTAAATGTTTAAATGCTTTGTTAAATAATAGTCGTTCTCTTCAAAATATTTTCATGAAATTAAACAATCTTTTCATGGCCCTGATCTTTTCTTTGTCTTCTGTTACAGGCAGGTAATTTGCGGCTTTTGTCTTGAATTTGTCATAAATATGCTCAGGTGGTGAAGGGAAGGAAGAGTTGCACCATATTTTTCTCACTGTTATTCCTTGGGATTACTTAATTTCTTTACAGGGTTTCTCAGATGACTTTCAGTTCACTTTATACTCCACCTAATTTGCCAAAGATGCAGACAGATGCAGATTGGGATTACACTAAAGTTTACTAATTACATGAGCACTTAGAAATAGCAGCACTTTTTGCATGTTTAAACGACGATGGAACAAAGAATTGTATTTATATTTGGTCTCTGTAAACAAATAATTCCCTGCACAATGCAAATGCAGAATTCCCTGCACAATGCAAATGCCTGCCAGAGAAAAGTTGGAGAAGAGGCTGAAACAATATACTTCAGTGCGGCTTCTGGTAGAATTGCACACATGCAAACAGAAGCTTTTGGGAGGATTCCAAAATTCCTAGAGATTATTATATTTTTTTGTCCTGACCTAGTTGTAGCATGGTAGGTCTCGGATTTCAGGACTACTATGAAAAGGAAATGATTCTTCCCATTTTCTTAGCCTTTTTTCCCCCAGTTTTCTCTTGCCTTCCTAATCCCAGCTGAATCGTTCGTGTTCAGCTCATAATTTTTTTTTGTCCTAAAATATGTATATTCGTTTGAATTCTGAAACTATAGGTTAAGGTACCCCTTGCTGAAGGAAAAGTCTGTTTGGAACTGATAAAAGTATCTAACCGTATATTTCAAAAGCAGTCCTAAAAGGTCTGCTATTGGTCTGCCTTACTAGCTTATTAAAATAACAGCTTCACATTTTTCAGTTGACTGATCAGGTCATGGTGGATTTAAATGTCTTTTATTAAGTTTGCCTGTTTCCTCTGTCTTGGGATTCATGTCATGCTCACCATGACTTCCAGAGTACAAAGAGGAAGATAGATGTCTTCTTTTTCCTTAAGTTGTTGGATATTTGATTAGGAAGGGGGGGAAAAGAAAAGAAAGAAATGATGTATTCTTGTCCTTTCAGCATATGACCTTAAACGGGTTAGTCAGTAAATTGTGTTACTGGTTAAAAACAGCAAACGTCTGTATAGTTAAAACAACAAAAAATATTTTTTAAATTTTTTCCATCATGAAAGGTAAATCCTAAAAAAAATTATACAAATAGTATAGCCACTGAACCCATTACTGCTTGTGAAAACTCTAGCAATGATACCGGTCTCTTAATTCCTTCACTAGAGAATTGGTTTTTTTAAAATCTGCGATGGTGGAAGACATACAGATATTTTAAAGCCTTTTGATTTTGATTTTTTTAAAATCCATATAAAGTAGTATGGGAAGAATCAGTCACTGGAAAACAAAACCCACCAAGTTGCAGGATGTGAAAATATTTGGATCTGAGTATTAAACCAAGATACCTGATGACATTTAAAATAATTTCATAGAAAACACGATTGATAAGCGATATGGATAAGTGCCATCAAGAGACTTCAATTTTACAGGTCCACAATGCAAAATTTTGTTGAGGATGTTGACAGTAGTCATGGACAACGGAAAGCATTGAAAAGGCTCGAATTTGTAATGTGAATATAGTAAGCGAGTGAGTAGAACATAAAATTGACCGTGAATATTGGGCACTCTGAAAACGATGTCCAACAGAGTCGTTTATGGAAAGTTCTGGCCTTCCTCTCATCAGCAAATATATAGTCACTGCTGCCTACTATTTCACACAATCAGAATCGCCCATCCATCTAAAAGCTTTCACTCTTGTCCAAGACTGTATCATGCTCTCCCTTCAGTTTTGGATGGCAAACACGAAAGTGGCAGTCTGTGTATGTGTGTGTGTGCGCGCACACCATACATAGATTTTGCCACACTTTATGATCTGCTTTTACGGTTCACAATTCTAGTGTTTTAGTACTATTGTTTTAACTGCTTTTAATTGCAGTTGTGTTTACAATAGGCTACCCTGAGCTATTATGGGAATAGGCGACTTATGTTTGAGAGGGAGTAAATTTTATCAATGACACTTCAAAGTAAGAAGCAATATGGCAGCAGCAAAGAAAGGGGAGCACACAATCTTGCTACTACCTGTGAATGCGGATATTGAAAAGGTTGATGTGTTGAGTCTTCAAACAAGTCATTTTCTGTTTCACCGACATATAAGGCATAAAAAATAAAATAAGGCATAAAATTTTTCAAGTGTTACTCTTTAATTCACAGCTATTATAAAAATTTCCATATCTGTTAAGAGATATCATACAACTGATACCTCCTAAAGAGCCATTTCTTTAACTTCTATTTATATTTACAAAACAGACTGTTAATAACATTATTGGATATAAGTCCTAAAATGATCACTTTTTTAGAGTGGACTGGAGGTGTCCATGAAAGGTAACAATTGTAAGAAATAAATAATCCTTTATAAATCACAAATCATTATTAGCAACTCATAAATAAATGTACATAAATACAGTTTACAAATTCTGCTTAATGTCAGAGGAACTTTACAAAAACTTTTTGACAATACACCCACGTCTTCCACACCCCATCTAGGTTTACGGCCGTTTCTTCAGAATACGAGTAATAATAATCCATGAAGCAGTGTCCTGATTCTCAATTGGGTATAGATGCTGTGTTTGCTATATGATTTTTGATTGGCCTGAGACGTGTTTTTTGGGAGGGAAGGATTGGGGAAATAGGGTTGTTTTTTTAAAAAAAAAAATCACACTAGCAGCATAGAAGGGAGTTGGCAGGCAACAAATATTCCCAAGGAAGTATTTTGTTTAAAGAGGTTTTTTGGGAGGCAGTCTTTGCCCTAGGGAAATGAGAAATAAGCAACATAAACAACAGCTTTCCTTTACAAAAGTGTTTTCTTGGTAAGTATACCAATTTCTTTTTAGCTGAAAATCCATCAGGCATTTCTATGTTCAATCTGCTTGGTAAGAGGAGGTTCTAGTTTTCGGGAAAGTGCAGTTAAAATTTGATTGAATTTTTCATATCTTTCATTTTGGTTGACCTGTGCTCCTTTGCTGCCCCAGAGCAATCTCATCTGAAATTCTGTTTTGAAGATTTCGTTCATTGCATCATCTGGCTGAAAACCTGGTGAAGAAAATGGAAATGTACAAATGTTACTATAAAATACAGTCTTTGGTACCAAGTGCTGCATGTGTTTAAGCCAGCTGCATGTCACTTTGACTGCAGCAGATGATTTGAGGTTGCTGTAGGTTCTCCCTGGAGAAAACATGACAATATAATGGGCAAAGTACTATAGTTGATCTAAATCAGGGTTTTCCAGCCTTTTCTATACCCCGTACCCCTGGAACACTTCTGATATCTTCTCGCACCCCTTACAAAAGTAAATATATGCATATAATTATGCATATAAACTATAATTTTGAAACTTCTAAACCCAGGTTTTCGCTCCCCCTGGAATATCGTCTTGCACACCCAGGCGGTGCGAGCACCCCGGTTGGGAACCCCTGATCTAAATCATCTCCCAATTGCAAAAAAAATATTTCCCCACGTTGAATGAATACGGCATTTGAAACACGCAGAGAATATATACAACAAATAATGGCTATACAGCAATATTTCTTCATTTTGGCAGCTCGAAGATGTGTGCACTTCAACTCCCAGAATTCCCCAGCCATCTTGGCTGGGGAATTCTGGGAGTTGAAATCCACACATCTTCGAGCTGCCACAGATGAGAAATGCTATAATAGAATCCTCACTGAGTTAGATGCTGATTTTTCTACATGGCGGCATCTCTGCCTCTGAGGACAAAATGAACAAACCAAACCCTGGCTTTACTCTTTTTAAAAATAAACATTCCAAACCGTTTTTATCATCCTAGAAACAGCTTTCCTCCAAAGGTCGCTAAGAATACGTTCTAAAGTTGCTAAATGAGTCATGCAAAGTCCCTAGAAAGGCCACATATTTCCTCATAAGCAATACTGAAAGTCAGTCCAATCCCAGCTCTTCCTGTTTACAGTTCAGGGAATGAGTAGGGACATGGGTCAACTCAGGTAAAGCTGCCTTCTTTAAATTACCAGAAACACAATCAGGCACATGAGGGTGGAAACAACCTTGTTGTATAAGACTGCATTTACACAGCCTTGGGCTTGATTCTACCTGTGCCTTTTTATGAGCTTAACTACTAAAACCCTTACAGCCATACCAAGAGGTCTTAATATCTTTTTTCCCCCTACCTGTAAGGATCCTTTCTGCATTTGCGCTATACTGTTCAGCGTTTTGTGCTATCAAACGAGCTGTTGCCAAATGTTTCAGCATGATATCACAGCTTTGGTCAGTGTTTTCCCACACATCCATTCCCTCAAAGACCACAGTTCGACGTTCTAACAGGGTAACCAGAGGCATCAGCAACGGCACAGTGACAACGTTTTGCGACACGCAATTGATCTCTGCAAATGAAGAAATGAAAAGGCACCTAAAGTTAGCACTATGACTATGACATTGATCTACTAACTAGCCCAGGGCTGTCAAAATTCCTGGCTCTTGGGCCGGATGCCACGCCCGGTTTAGCGAAGGGGGAAAAAGTCCCGACGATGAAAAAAGTTACGTGACGCTGCCGTGAAAAAAAAGTCACGTGACGCTGCCCTGACAACGTGAGTTTGACACCCCTGAACTAGACTATGGCCTGCAACTTTAGATACCAAGCAAAGATTCCCATAGGTTTTTCATGGCAATTCAGTAACAACCCTCTGTGACTACAAGGTCTCAACAACTGTTCATTTAATGATGGTTCAAAGTTATGATGGCCTGGGAAAAAATGATGACGCATCCTCACAGTTACAACCATCGCACCATGCCCGTAGTCACGTGATTGCAATTTGAGTGCTTGGCAACCAGTTTGTATTTACGATGGTTGCAGCATCCCTTGGCTGCATGATCACAACTCACAACTTCCTCACCCGTTTCTGATGAGCAAAACCAATTGGGGAAGATGGATTCACTTAATGGTCGGATAATTCACTTTAACAGCTAGAATGATTCACTTAATGATGGTGGTAAAAATGAGTCAAGTTACATGGATGACTCACTTAACGATTCATTGCTTTGCAACCAAAGTTCCAGTTCTAATCATGGTTGTAAGTCAAGGACTACCTCTACAATGTTTGGCCAGAAAGGTCTATTTCTGGGCCTAGTTCTGATCTGTAATGGCATTGCTGGTTTAGGATCAGAAATCCTCCATGTCTAGCCAGTACTTCAGCCATCAGAGAACTCATTCCGAGTGCTGCTACCAAATGAAGTTAGTTGTTGGAAATAAGGAAGGGAATCTTCTCAGTTTCAGTATCCACTTAAGGAATTGCCTATTATATAATTGTTTTAAGTGCTTACATTATATATTACATATAC
This sequence comes from Oxyrhabdium leporinum, assembly GCA_032468155.1. NCBI lineage: Eukaryota > Metazoa > Chordata > Lepidosauria > Squamata > Cyclocoridae > Oxyrhabdium > Oxyrhabdium leporinum. The sequence continues at coordinate 430,952 of JANHFL010002723.1, read as the reverse complement.
TTTATTATATTTATGTGCCATTTCTTGTGAGTATATCTTCAAACACACACGTTCATGATTGAAGTACTTTTATTGGATTTCCCCCGATTTTAGCATTTTAAATAATTTTGCAGAAAACATCCAATTATTTGGATTAGAAATATAAATATGTACATACATTAAACATCTAAGTATCCCAATAAGCAGTGTGAATCAAGTGTAGAGACAGATATTGTTCCCTTTTTAATTCAGCTTTCTTTTCATAAAACCCCCTTAACTTTGGCAAAAAAACTGATCATTGATCACTTTTCATTGCAGCTCCAGGAAATTCATTATGCAACTAATTCTTATGACAAAACAGGACAATTACAGATAGTCCTCAACTTATGACCACAATTGAGCCCAACATGTGTTAAATGAATTTTGCCCCATTTTACGACCTTTCTTGCCACAGTTGTTAAGTGCAACTGTACTGCAGTTCTTAAATTAGTAACACGGTCGTTAAATGAATCTGGCTTCCCCAATGACTTTGCTTGTCAGAAGGTCCCAAAGGGTGATCACATGACCCTGGGACACTGTAACCATCATAAATATGAGTCAGTTGCCAAGCCTCCAAATTTTTATTATATGACCAAGGGTCACACAACGGTCGTGTGAAAAACGGTCATAAATCACTTTTTTCAGCACCGTTGTAACTTTGAACGGTCACTAAATGAACTGTCGAAGGTCAAGGATTACCGTACTTTGGAGTGTTTAAAAAAAAAATCTAGAGAAAGTCCATCGGTGGCTTTTTTCATAGAACTGACACGTGAGCAATTGTACATGTATTCTTTGGCTGCAAGATCTCTATTCTCCCCCAGACAAGATAAATAACAAAAAGGAAAGCAGGATGTAAGTAAGTCAAATATATTCTGCCCGTTTGCTGTCCTTGATAGGATACGACTTTTTTTCACACACTTTCCATTAAGGGAATAATGGATGCACCCTTAAGGTTTAATTGGAGTCCCTCGGCAACAATGAAAAATGTTATGTAACTAGAGATCCATACACTCACCTTTTCCTTCATGTAAGAGTTTGCTGAAAGGTTTCAGCTGTTTCTCGTACATGATGGCCGTTTGTGTATAGCAGTGCCTCAGGCTGGTCCACGTTTGCTCCAACCGTGCAATCTACAGAGGGCAAAATAGGGAAGCTCTAGAAAGTATGCTTTTCTATACTATATGTTACAATATTATCCCATTGAACATAGCCCAATGGAAGATGGCTTCCATCAAAACCAAGGCATAGCAAGATAAGCGGGGAAGGGCGGTGCTACGTTTTTTACAGCCCTTTCCCTCCCCCCCACCCCCACCCCGGCTAGGATGGCTGGTGCACTTAAAAAAACTTCAAAGACAGATTTTTGCTTCTGATTTCAGGTGGGCTTTTCCCAGGCAGTCGTTCTATAACCCAGTACCCAGGAGTGTGAAAAATCTCATGCTGATTCCCTTAAGTCAGCAGTTCCTTTCAATAAATATTTAGCTGCCAGCTGGGAGTAGCGAACAGGGAGATCCGCAGAGGCAGATCTAATGGACCTTGGCAACAGTTGATTTTGTTCACATACTGTTGGCCTTTCGAGAAATATTCATTATCCTGAATATCCGCGTATAAGATTTCCATTTTACCTGAGGCATTTCCAGAGCTTTCATTATAGCTGAGAAGGCATACAGATCCCCCATGGAGTCCTTTAGTTCGACTGCAACTTGGATAATCCTGTTTAATGTTGCAACACGCTCCTCTAAATTTCCCGTGCAGCCAAGAATATCCACTGCAATTCCTATTGCCATCGTAGTATGCCTAGAGAAAAAAAATCAGGTGTAGTCAGGGCTACCAAAAGATGCTCCGTTCCCTGTGAATTCAAGCAAAAACAAAACAAACAAAAGGATCTGGGATCTTGGCATCACTATATTCCCATTATCATTTTGATAAGAACCAAAACCAATCGGCACAGAGAATTGCACACCTGCCGATTCTAGAATTCTTGAATGTTAAAAAAAGTATTTTCAATTGATTGAAAATTGAGTCTTGAGTATTGACCTGTTCGATTTATATAGTTATGACAAACAGTATTCTTCCTCTGCTTCAGGTATCAAAGCACAGACTCAAACAAGCTATTGGTGTAAATACTTGCAATATATTAAAATAATGAACTTCATTTAAATTCAATTCCCTTTAAAATTCAAATCACTGTTGACTTGAGCTTAGATCCTTTGATTTCATGATTATGTTCCTGCAGTTTTCCAGGCAACAATGTGAAATTGATTTACCGCTCTCTTCTTGTGAACTTCCTAGCTGGCACTCATGGTCTTTTCTTCCGATTTCCTATCCAAGTATTAGCCAACACTCCTCTCTGCTTAGCTTTTTGAGATCAGTCAAGATTGAGTAAGTGCTGCCACCTAGCTGGATATGTCACTCTATGGAGACCCACAGAAATCAATGCAAACTACCCTAGTCTTCATTGCCTTAAATTCAATACGACCCCCATTCAGGGGTGTCCAACTTGATTTCATTGAGGGCCACATCAGGGTTGTCTTTGACCTCAGGGGCTGGGCTGGGCATGGCTAACTTGACGCCAGTTGTATTGGGGGAGCCTGTGGTGGCCCGAGTGCTCTGCCAGCGAAAACGGGCTTCCGAGCTGCGTTTTCAGCTGTGACCGCTTCCTGCAACCCTCTGCCAGCAAAAATAGAGCTCGGGAAGGCCACCTGCAGCCCTCATATAGTCTGTTTTTCAGGTGCAACGGCCTCCTGCAACCCTCTGCCAGCAAAAACAGCTTGGGAGGGCCGCTTTTTCACTGGCAGAAGCACTGCAGGCTGTTCCTTCACTGTTTCCAGATTGGCCCCACGGGCTAGGTCTAAACACCCCATGGGCCAGATGCGGCCCGCGGACCTTGAGTTTGAACAAACATGGATCTAAGTTAACTCTTAAATTTTTCCTGTGCAATTTTCCAGGTTATATTTAATAAGATTTGAATAAATGAATGTAACCGATTAAATTCTGCTATAAAACAATATCACCTCGGAAAAAGGAGAGGTTAGACCTCAAGGTGAAAAGCAGCATCAGTTCAACCCTTCCTGGCCAATTCAAAGGCATCCATAAGCCTTTCCTTCCTCCACATCAGTGATGACCTGGGAAAGGCTGAGTGTTGTTATCTTGGCATCTATGGAAGCCCTAACCCCACCCCTAATGAACAAAATCCCCTAAATATGCCAATTTCTGTATTTCCAGGATGAAGAACACCCTTGATGGACACAGCCTTCATCCTAGGGAAGACCTTGTCCTTTAAGCAATCTCTAGCAAAAGCATCCCTAAGCTCCATTTGATAAGTGGTGCTACACTGTTCTAAACATGAAGAGACATGCATCTGCCTAAGGTGTCTAAAGGCGAGTTCTCTTCCGGCACAGCAAGGGCAACTACAGGTAGTCCTTAACTTATGACCACAATTGAGCCCAAAATTTATGGTGCTAAGTGAGAAATCTGTTAAGTGAGTTCTGTCCCATTTTACAACTTTTTTTTGCCATATTTGTCAAGTGAACCACTGCAGTTGTTAAATTAGTAACTGTTGTGGCCCACCAGCGGCCAGCAGAGCTGGTGGCAGAATCAGACAGTGAGGAAGTTGGGGAGGAACATGGGCCGGTCCTGGAGTCTGGGGAAGGCTCTGATGAGTGCTCTGTGTCGGAGGGAGAGATGGGGCCAGGGCCGTCCGACAATTATCAGCTGCCTTCGGAGTCGGAGATCAGTTGGGCAGAAGAACAGCTGGAGCCTGTTCCCGAGGTGCGCATGCGCAGAGCTGCCAGGAGAAGGAAACAGTTAAGGAATAAGGGTCGACTCGGGAGTAAAGGCACAGGTGGATGGTGAATGGCCCCTCCCATAGGGAATAAAGAAGAGCAAAAGGGGAGTGGTTAGTTCGTTTAATTGGTGTGAAGATTTGTTCGTGACTATCAGAGACTCCTGACCAAGTATTTTCTTGTACAGCATTGCGTTTGGAAGCTATCGGCCTGGCAGCTCTTCAAGCCTGATAAGGTCTGTGGTTGTAATTCACCCTTGAAAGACTGTTTGC
>JANHFL010002723.1:415860-426783 GCA_032468155.1 Oxyrhabdium leporinum | reverse complement strand
AGATAGATAGATAGATAGATAGATAGATAGATAGATAGATAGATAGATAGATAGATAGATAGATAGATAGATATCCTGTCCAATGTCAGGTGTATTATTCTGGTTATTGCTTTGAGCCAGTAGTAAGTAATACATTATAGTTTCTTCTGAATACAAGTATACAAGTATTGGCAATTATGGGCAAGAATGAAGCAAATATAAGTGTTTTCCTAACCGATGATTAAATTCTTACAATATACAGTATAAAATTCAAGAAGTTGGAACCAGTATGAATGGGCTGATTTTATGAATTGTTTGAGAAGATTCAAACACTGCCCAGCAAAGAAAAAGATTTGGGAACAATGCATTTGTTTTGTCTAGACTACAAGTTTGGTTCTGTCTACAAAGATTTTGTTTTTCAAAAATGTAGTGGGCCGCTATGGGACAGTTATGCATTATCATTTAAAAGGGACAATACTCTTTTCATTTTAATATGCAGATTGTTTGATTTAAAGGGTTCCTCCCAAATTCTAATCGAATTAAAAATTATCTGCCTTTATGAAATAATGAAAACTTTAGCTTCCAGGTAAATCAGTAACTATATGGACAAGCTACATTCTCATCAAGAACTATTATAACATCTTTTCGAAATTGACCTCAGTTTGTGAGGAATTGATTATACAGGTAGTCCTCGATTTACGATCACAATTGAGCCCAAAATGTATGTTGCTAAGCAAAACATTGTATTAAGTGAATTTTGCCCCATTTTATGACCTTTCTTGCCACAGTTGTTAAATGAATCTCCGCAGTTGTTAAATTAGTAACACGGTTGTTAAGGGAATCTAGCTTCCCCATTGACTTTGCTTGCCAGAAGGTCTCAAAATAAAATCATGTGACCCCGGGACACAGCAACCATCATAAATATGAACCAGTTGCCAAGCGGCTGAATTTTAATCACGTTACCATGGATGCTGCAACAGTGGTAAGTGTGAAAACTGATTACATCACTTTTTTCAGTGCCGTTGTAACTTCACTAAAGTTACAGTCACTAAATAAATGGTTGTAAGTTGAGGACTATGTGTACACCTAGTTGGAGAAAGCAGATGGCTTCAGATGGAACTCCTACCATACATAGTGAAGTAAGGTATAAATTAGAAAACAATGCTGAAATCCACCATCCTGTCATATTTTATCCAGGTTCCAACAGACTACTTGTCCTTATAGCCAAGAATGTTAGCAAAGACCCCTCACATCATCAGGTATCTAATCTTTCTAAGTGGAATCACCAGCCATTTAATGTAGGGCTTCTTCCTTCTATCTTTCCTTTGCTTCGGTCAGTTTCCTTTTTTCTGAAGTAGTCCATTGTCTTTTTCCATAACTGTTTCAGTAAGATAGTTCCTACAATTGTTGTCACTCAATCGTCCAGTTCTGTCTATGGGCCATTTTAGATAATAATGTCCTCATGTCAAGGCTTCAGTAAAGCAGGATGATACCTGTAATGGCATAATACAATGTTTATGTTTTCTTTTAATGTCAGTGCATTCCCTTGCTAGCAATGCATAGTTCTGGGTGTAACTAATATTCCCATTGTTGCGGCCTGTCAGCTGCTGGCCCCTCTGGCAGCCAAATCAGAGGAGGAGGAGGTGTGGGAGTAAGGATCAGCATCAAGGCAACCTGAGAGCTCCAAGAGGGTAGAGGGAATGGAGCTGTCACAGAGAGAGACAGAGGTGGAGTTTGGGCCATCCATCAGCCCCCAGATGGAAAGTCAACAGCCCCAGGTCCGGAGGTGGCTGAGGAGGAAGAGGAGGAACAGTTGGGTCCTGTGTCTGATGCGCGGATGCACAGAACGCAGAGGAGAGGAGCGGGAAGCGATGGGCCAGTCCTCGGGACAGAAGAGCCACCGCTGCTAGTTAAGCCCCACCCTAGCTCTGGGGATAAAAGGCAGGGGGTGGAGACAAATAGGTGTGGCAGACAACTATTCATCTCCCTGTCGGTCAGCCACTGATAGTCTGAACTTCTGAATATCTGTGTGGAGCTGTATTGGAATTCTTTCTGGGAATTTGTGATGCTGAGAGTAGGGTGCGGCTTTGGAGCATGTGTGTGTGTGTGTGTGTGTGTGTGTGTGTGTGTGTGTGTGCTCCAGGACTTCCGTTATGAGTGTGGTGAGACAGAGAAAGACTTCTGATGTGTTGGAGTCAGTTCAGGGGGAAAGGGAGCGAGCTTCGCTTTCCACAGGCAGTTAGAGACTTTGTTAGCCTCTGGTGTGAGAAAGAGACAGCACACTCTTTGCCACGGTTGTTGGTGCTCCTAATAAAAAGAATGTTTAATTAAAAACAATGTGCTTGTCCTGTTTGGGAGCTGGGTCAGAACACCCATCTTCTATGACTGGCCCCCCAACTGGGTTAGCAGGTACATACCATATATTACGACATCTGGTGCTGATTGACAATTAGTGACTTTCATTCCATGAGGTTGGGGAGGAACATGGGCCAGTCCTGGAGTCTGGGGAAGGCTCTGATGAGTGGTCTGTGTTGGAGGAAGAGATGGGGCCAGGGCCGTCCGGCAGTTATCAGTTACCTTCGGAGTCGGAGATCAGTGGGCAGAAGAACAGCTGGAGCCTGTTCCCAATGTGTGGATGCACAGACCTGATAAGAGAAGAGAACAGTTAAGGAACAAGGGTCAACTCAGGAGTAAAGGCACAGGTGGATGGTGAATGGCTCCTCCCATAGGGAATAAAGAAGAGCGAAAGGCGAGTGGTATTTTGCAGGAGAAAATTAGTTTGTTTAATTAGTGTGAAGATTTATTCATGACTCTCAGAGACTCCTTGCCAAGTATTTTCTTGTACAGCGTTGCACTTGGAAGCTATCAGCCTGGCAGCTCTCCAAGCCTAATAAGGTCTGTGGTTGTAATTCACCCTTGAAAGACTGTTTGCCGGGACTTTGCTGGATGTGAATGATAGGAATTCACATTAGCCTTATAAAAAGGGGTTTTGTCGGGACAAGGAATTTGCTTCGTGATTTCGTGAAGCCTAGGTCAGAACAGTAACATGGTTATTAAATGAATCTGATTTTGCTCACTGACTTTGCTTGTCAGAAAGTCGCAAAATGGGATCACATGACCCCAGGACATTGCAACTGTCATAAATGAGAGTCAGTTGTCACACATCTGAATGTAAATCACATGACCATGGGGATGCTGCAATGGTCATAAGTGTGAAAAATGATCATAAGTCCCCTTTTTCAGTGTGGTTGTAACTGTGAACGGTCACTAAGCAAATTGTTGCAAGTTGCGGACTACCTTGATCTGCCCAAAAGGATATTCATACAAAGGACTTCTCTGGAAGCAGGAAACCGTGGCAACTTGGCTAAAGTCTCCAAACCGTAGCATTTTACATTGTATTTCAAAGATTGGGTGAGATTTATTGCAAAGATTGGTTGGAATCCTTGGGCTTTTCAAAATAGTCTATTTCTTGACCTGAAGGATTGTTTATGTAAGAGATCTGTACAATACAAGCTACTAGACCTCAGGTCTTGATATGCAAACTTTCTCATTTTTTTTTAACTGCTTAACAAGCGTAAAAATTTTTAAATGTTGTGCCTTCAGGTAAGTGTTGACTCCTGGTGGCTGCCTGGCCTAGTCTCTGCAATTTTCTTGGCAAGATTTCAGAAGCGGTTTGTCCTTTCCTTCTTCTTCCTAGGCTGAAAGACACTGACTGGTCCCACTTCACCTGGCTGGCTTCATGCCTAAAATAGGACTAGAACTCACAGTCTCCCAGTTTCTAACCTGATGCCTTAACCGCTGCACTAAACTGGCCCTCTTAACAAGTATATTTATAATGAAATGTTCCAATGGAAGTGTGGCTTTTATGTTATCAAGACCCCATTTAAAATTCTTATATAAATATGGGCATCATCAGGCCCTTCATTCCCAAACTCCAAAGCCCCAATAGACTTTGCATGTCCCGATAGGATGCATGGACAGTTTCAGAGATCAGTCCTGGTTACTTGGGCATAAGGAACCTGCTCTGATTGTACTCAGAAACATGGGAAGGGTCTACCCGCCCGGGAACTGCTCACTTGGCAGGTTTCTGTGATTGTGGACCTCGAAGAAAGCTCAGAAAACCTCCTTTGAGAGAGAAACACAACAGCAGTGCTCACCTTTCAATTAGATCCAGGCGCAGTTGGTGTCCGTAAGGCAAGGTAATCAGTTCCAAGCCTGATTTCACTCCCATGATTCTCCTCGTCTCTTCGGAGACCTCGAGTATCCTAGCAACCTGACACAGGCAAATGTGCAAACAAAAGAAAGCCGAGTGGAATCAAGGCAGCCCAGACATTAACCCGCATTGAGGGGAAGGGATCCCAGGCGCTCTGCAAAGCCCAGGAAGCCTTTTCTGTGAGGGGACACCCCCATTGTTGATGGAAAGCCTCCAGGGTCGTTCCCAAAAGGAGTCGCTATTGATGCATCTCGAGCTGCAGTTTTATCCCCTCTGCTGAAAGACCTTTCTAGTTATTTAAAAGGCCTCCTTTGCCGCTTTCTGTACAATGTAGAATTTTAAAGAGGACGTGGCCTGGCAAAACCAGCTTTTGTCCTAGTCAGCCTTCGCTTCTTGGCTCCTGCTTCCCACCCCTCCACTCCCCCACAGCCCACCACTCATTGACAGTAACAGCAACTCTATTCCAGGGGTTACTATGAAACACCGAAACGTTTAGGAAAGCGCATGAACATTCTGAATGAGAGAGAGGACAAGCGAAGACAATGCGTCTATTTCAAACAGCGTTTTCTTCACAGACAGAAATGACATACTTTTCAAACAATTTGAATTGGTTTCTGTGGGCCAGGGATGTTTGCAGTGCGCGTGCATGTGAAAAAGTGAAAGTCCCCCTCTTTTTAATGTTTGTCAACATTATGCTCACAAAAAGATAGATCAGATTACACCCATTGTGAATTGGGGAGAGGCCTGACTGAGGTGTTCTGTCAAGTTAGTTTCTTGGCCCAGGTTTAAACCCTGCTTATCTGACCCAAGGCCTTGATAATAGTTCTTCCTCCTGTCTTCAAAGCCATCCCCTCTGCCCTACACACACACACACACACACACATGGGTAGAGCTTTGATCACACAATCCCAACCCCCATCCTGGCACTTCCTGCAGATGCCTCAAATATGAGCTGAGATTTGTCAACCCTGCACTAGCAGGCTTAAATGCACCTTTTAATCTTCTTGCTTGCTCCTGCCAGAGGCCCATGGTCCAGCTCCCCTGCTCATCACCTTTTCTACCCAATGACCTATTGAACTCAACAGCTGTGTCCTCCCCCCCTCCCCATGAGCTGATACTTAAGGAGACAGCTTTGCCCTCCGTCACTTGGGGTGAACTCTCCCCCCTCCCCAAATAATCATTCTGTTATCAATAGTATGCTTAACTGGGTCAATGCTTCAGGAAGGGAAAAGAATAGTTTGTTGTAGAAACCCCCAAACCAGCTAATGAATTAATTCCTGGGGGATGGTGATTAAATTTGACTCCAAACTGACAAAGTCACGCACAAGTTAAACTAATTCCAGGCAATCTCAGTTGTGACATGGAAACATCTACACCCAATCAATTAATCTATTTCCTTTAGCCCAGTCTTCCAAGAAAAAGTGTTGGAGAAAAAGAATATCAGATACAGTAAGCCTCCCCATTACAAAACCCACTGCCAAGACCTGGGATTACAAAACATATATCCAAATATTGATGAGCTACTGAGGGATTGATTCTTGCTGGTTCACTAATGTTTTAGCCTGAGTGTGCTTCTGGTCCCAGCAGCTCTTCTGAGAAAAGCAATGAATGATCGGAGGAAATATGGATAAAGGTAGCAAGATGAACTTGAGGGTAATATGCCAAGACAACAACAGCTAAATCATTTTATATCCAGAACATTCATATAACATTTGGAAGGAGCTCACATAGAAATGTTCCCAATTTACTGACCTATAAGAAAGGGGTAGAGGGGAGAGGGAGAAGGAAGAGGCAATATAGCTCCATCAGGCCTGCAAAATTCTGCTATTATGGCCAATCTCAATAAAAGTAGTCTGGACATTCTGTGCAATTGTTTCCACGGTCTGATTTACCTAATGCAGCTGACAAAATGCTGCCTTTGGGATATGAGAAAATTGCAACTTAAAGTACTTTGGACAATTGCACACCATCTATTTCCTAATCTAAAGGCGCACTCTGCCAATCATTACATTTAAATTTAAAGCATGGGATGGAGGGAAAGATACCTTCTTGGAATGCATGCTTTTAAAACTTTTATAGTTTTGAACATCAACTGCCTAGAGATTGGGGAGGAAAAAGAGGGTTTATAAGACAAAAAAGTCATCCAGAGTTGAGTAAAATTCAGTTAATGAGGCACAGTAATTCTAGACTAAAAGTCTCATGTTAGTCCCAAGAGCAGTTTGTTTGCAAGTTCCAGACCTGTTTCATATTAGGTCTGCTGTCTTGAGCCATCAACTCTTCCAGTCTTGTGGGCTTCAATTAATCCTCCCCAATCAGTTTTTGGCTTCTTCATTTAAAATCTTCACTATCTGCATCTATAATGTCATTTTTTTATCTCTTCATTTGGATATGTATAATTATGCAACATTTGAGACTTAGAATAAAAATCTATTACAAATTGATTAACTTTTCATAAGTTGTCTTCTGATGCTTTCCTCTGGAACTTATCTTCTGCCCTTTCTTTCCCCATTTATAATTCTCTGATTGTCCTCAGGTAGTTTCTGGACTGCCCTTCAACCCCTTCATCTGAATTATACGTAATCCAATAATGCAATACACTATCCTCCTGTTCAAAAATGTCACTCTCCATTTACAAGCATTTTCCAGGCCTGAATGGAATGTTTTCACTAAAATATAGGTAAATGCATGTAAATGCTGGGATACCTAAAAGGGGGCACCAACTTGAAGATTTATTTAAAGGTCTTAAAATCCTTGAACCAATCTTGTCACAGAGGTGTCTATGTCTCACTGCTGTCAAAACGACCTAGGAAACAGTCTCAGGTCATACATAAAACAAGACATCTTCTCCTTAACTTTGCTGACTGGAGATAACAGCACAGTTGCAATTCAAGACTTATGGAAGACATCAGTTTGAGAAAGCTGTTCTCAAGGTACATGTTGCAGGAGTTTTCCAAAATTAAGCCCATCTGGATGGCATCAATGCTTTGATGGGGTACCACTGGGATGTTCTATTTACATTGATACTTGCATCGTGGCAGGAGGGATACAAATAGAACTACTAACCAATTGGATGATTACACAAATTTATTCTATGATGGAGGAAAAGCAGGGGTCAGGCAAAGCTTATAAAGACCAAATGGAAAGGTTAATTATTCAAGAGAAGAGTATCCATTAACTTGTGTCAGAATTCACTTAAGAGAAAACAGCAAAACACATTTACTGCATTGCTAAACGCAAGGAGAAAGCAGGGAGTAAGCATCAACAGATGTGCTTAAAGAAGTTGATTAAGGCACAGTGAATCAGATAACTCCTGTTTGGATCAAGCATACTCATTACTCGCTGACAAAATAAAATACCGGTTTTAACACTGACAAAGAATCAAGCACACCAAAACACATTGGATCCTTGAAAATCCGGGTTTTTTTTATAGTTAGCTTTCTGGATTTTGTTAGTCTGCTGTTACACGGACTTTCTATATCTTGCTGCATGTTTCCACCCCCAACTACAAAAAATGTTGTTCAGACTTTAATTCTGGATTGGTTTCCAACTTCCCTTCTGCAAGCTTAAAGGATCTTTCAATTCCCCAAAGAAAGGAACTGTGCTTTTTTAGAAGACAGTGATTTTCCCTGATTATTCTTTGCTTTTTAAGTCTACCCTGTCTATGGGCTGTGCTTGAGAATCTTCAAGTGGTGAATATCATGACACTGTTTTCTGCTCAGAAATATAGCTGGCTCACACAATCTCACTCCACAACGTTGTGGATCCAAGCCAAAATAACATGCAAATCAGATTCAGCTTGAATAGGAAGGTGGAATATGGATATATCATTTCTCACCCATTATACTAATACACTGGACTTCATCAGATGATAGGCATTTTCAGTAGCAATTCCTACTCTAATGGCCCTTAGAAAACTAGTAAAAGCACTCCTGTTCCAGCAGGCATTTGGTCCTTACTTTAATATAATGGTGTCTAGGATGTTCCGGATTGTTTACTGGTGATATTTTAACAGTTACATTGGGGCTTTAGATTGTACTTTTGGTTTTGATCTTTTTTATGCTTATCTGAATTTGGGGAGGCTAGAAATACTGCCAAGTCAAATTAAATACTTAATCAGTGTGGCATTCATTACAAAATTGATTCTTTTAACTTCCCGTAAGGCTTAGGTGGCAAGTTAGCATGGATTGAGGCCAGGTTGTCATTGTTTTTAATGGTTTATGTTTTAACTGGTTGCGTTTCTTTATAACTTTAAAATGATTTTTGATGTCTTTTCATCTTCAATTGGAGCCTCCCAGAGTTGGCTGAAAGATGGGTGGCTATTAACATGTTTTAAATAAGCAAATGAGACTGACATTGTTGACAAACAACAACGTAGTTGTGTGTGTGCTTTTCTTTATAAGGTCCATGCTTTTCTGAAACGTATATAAGGATTAGAAGCCATCGACGTATATTGGAGATCCTGTGCAGGATTGCCACTGGGGGATTCATGCCCAATAAATGCCTTTGAAGGAAAGAAAAGCATTTAGGCATTCCACCCACAATTCTAATGACAGTCATATATTGCAGCATTAGCTTAATAGGCAGCATCAACCTCATTAGGGACCTAACCCTCCCTCGGCTGCAGGTGGGTTGCACTAGATGTCATTAGTAATATTATTCCCGCCTTCCTTAATAATGGGTCCAGTGGGCTCTTGTGTTTAACTGATCTCATCGAGAGCCCCTCCTGGGACCATGACAAACACGATGTCAGGAAACAGATGATTCCTCTCCACTCAATTTAAGTGGCCCGTATCTATAGATTGAAGTCTCCAAATGGAGTGCTCTAAGTGATGAGGCATAGAACTCAAAAAGGTCTTTTCAAGCCTGAGTGCACAGGATCACAGCTGAGGCCAACATGATTTCAACAATCCAGACAGACGGCTGCTTTTAATAAGTCTCTAATACTTTTAGGGAAAGGAGGTCAGAAGAGGGCTACTAAAGGCAACGACATCGAGAAGCGTGATCTTTTCAGGAAACTGGGCGAAAGTAATGCCAGTTGACATTTAGGAGATTATCTGACAGAGATTCAAAGGAATAAGTAACTGTCACCAAAAGGTAGTGTGGAAGACACATTGCTGTAACAAGGACTATATTTAATTCCCTGCCTTCCTTGACTCACTTATTCTAGATACTTTAGGATAACATTTCCCAGGTTGACTTGGATTATAGCTTCCAAAATGTCCAGCCAGCACATGCAATTTTCATTGGCTGCATGGAATTCTCAGAGTTGTAATTGAACATGTTTGGAGGGCACCAGGTTAGAGAAGGCTGCTTAGTGTGTTTCCAACCAAGTCTCCAAGACTGATTTTCCCCCTCATTTGGGGGAATCAGTCTGGTTCTCTAGATAGGCACCATGTTGCCACAGTATTATGAGAACTGAAATTCTAGCATATCTGAAGAGCATCAGAGTGAGAAAAACTAGAATCGTCGTAGCTATGAGGCTTGCTCTGTCAGCTTCAGTAATACTTCCAAATTTGATCCTGGAAATACCTACACAAGTAATTATTCTCACATTATGTCCCAGGAAATTTCAAGAAGAGATAGCAATTTAAGCACAAATCTGATAAGACTTTTTAGTTTCTTGCCAAGGATAAAAATTGTTCTTTGTTTTGTTGACGTTCCTATAACTTTCCTATTAATATCTAACATGAAGAACAAAAATCCCCAAAAAATATGGAGGGTAAGAAACAGAGTGATTGGGTTCTATGAGATATTCCAAACTGAAGGCAAGAAAAGTAATTTTCTTCATTCCACCAAATTCCTCCAAAGGCAACCAGCTCCATACACTTACTTCAAAAGCAGGTCCACTAGAGGGCACACTTAACATTCCAGTGGACACTTTGGAGTTCTTAATTGGCTTTGAACTATTCTGGACGAGTTATATCAAGAAACCCTGATCAATTAGGCTTTATCAAGTTAAAGAAAGATTAGAATTCAGACAAGAATTCTACCTCTCCTTTCAAAGAGTTCTCCCTTATCCTTATGTTCTCTCCTTATCGATAGATTGCCTAGTCAGCTGATTTGCAAGAGTTTCCTTTCTTTACAACGTAAAGCAATTAAAAAAATAGTTTGCAGAGTATCAAATCCAGACCTCTGTTTTGAGATAGAAAGTTATGGTCTGGTTCACCCATCATCCTACATCTGCTTATTGAATAAATCGAAGTTATTTGGGCTCAGCTACAGTACTGTGAAGCATGAAAAATAGTTTACAAACCACTATAGGTGGATTCATTCAAGTTCACAAAACCAAACCAAACACATAATGGCTTCCTAAGGTACAGGGAAATATGTTTCTAAATTATCCTTCTGGGATAATGTCTAGAATTACTCACTTGTTCATCTCATCCCTTTTGTGCAAGAAGAGAGCCATTTCTCAAATAACTACCAATATATTTTAATGCAAATAATATACCGGATTTACAATTCTTAATCCAATTGTGTCTTTGGGCATAGCCACAGTTTAAATCGGGTGCAACAGAACTAACTCTCTGCTCAAAGTCTTAAGAAATATGTCCACCTTCAGCACACTGCTGCCCTCTGATGATCATTCAAGATCACCTTTCATATGTGGTGGTTATGCACAGAAACAAAAAAATACTGGAAAAAAATACATGTATGGTTGGAAAAGATGATACAACAGCGTATTGATTTTAAACCTGAAATATTTTTGTTGGGAATTATGCCTGATTCCT
>JANHFL010002723.1:392342-407972 GCA_032468155.1 Oxyrhabdium leporinum | reverse complement strand
GAGAGAGAGAGAGAGAGAGAGAGAGAGAGAGAGAGAGAGAGAGAGAGAGATGTTTCCAAGAGAAAAGAAAATACCAGGAGCCACAAAACCTGTAGGCATGGCTGGGGGGATCATGTGACTGGGTGGAAGTGAGTGACGTTGTGTGGGTCACGCCCACCCATGTTTTGTGGCTCCCGGTGTTTT
Organism: Oxyrhabdium leporinum; assembly: GCA_032468155.1. Classification (NCBI taxonomy): domain Eukaryota; kingdom Metazoa; phylum Chordata; class Lepidosauria; order Squamata; family Cyclocoridae; genus Oxyrhabdium; species Oxyrhabdium leporinum. The sequence continues at coordinate 407,789 of JANHFL010002723.1, read as the reverse complement.
CTTTTCTGTGGGAAACGGGTTCAAATGGCTCTTTGAGTGTTTAAAGTTGCAGACCCCTGACCTAGCCTACTTCACTGGCTTTACTTGAGAAAATGAGAAAGGAACCAGACACATTTCCTTAAGCTCCACAGGGAGCAAAGAAGGATTTAAATTCCCCCCCCCACACACACACACACACATACACACACACCAATGAAAGTATTGCCAACTGGTTGATCTGCTTGCCTAATTATTTAAGGCAACATAACCAAAGAACAAAGAAAAATTCAGGAAATCTGTGGACTGTATTTCTGGACATGCTTAAAATTATTTTAAATGGCTATAGAAGTGAGACATTGGCTTGTAAACACAGAGGTGGATTAGAAGTGCTGACCCTTTGCAACAATACAAATCCCCTTTCTTGACAAGGTATTAATTAACTTGATCTCTCTCTCTGTATACATTTTAATGGAGAGAAGCAAAAAGAGTCCCTAGCTTTTTTCTGCCACTTGAGCAAATACAATCTTGAGGTGTATTTGAAAGCGACATGGCAGGGAGCAAAGGGTTAAAGGGCTTTTTCCAACCATTGGCCCTTCAGAGCGCTCTTCCAGATTTCAGAAAGATGATACCTTTTGGTTCAGTTGCAAATCTTCTGCAGTACGTTTGAACGATTGAACGAAAAGGGAGTGCTTTTGCAAACCAATCCATAAATGTACCCCAGCTATTCAACATTACAACCCACACACAACAACCTCCTCTGGTGAAACCGAGTGGCAGTACCTTAAAAGATTTCCTTTGGCTAAAGTGGACTCTCTAGCCTGTCGATTGCATATATTAAGGCTCAGTCTTTGTGGGGTTTCTACTTGCGCTTCTGGAATGCTATCTTCTCTTGGCAGGATTGGAGAAATCCCGTATTTCTCCTCCAGGCATCTCAGAGGAACCGTTCTGTTTATGGGCTGAAATATAATCGCTCCGCTCTGCTTTGATATGGGCTTGCGATTTCCTACGTAACATCGCACCAGGCCAGGGATGGTGTCAAAGCCTTCGTCTTCAAAGTGAAACTGCACTCGGCAGTGAGCTTCGCTGAGTCGCAAGATAGTTTTATTGATCTTGAAATGCTGAGAGATGTTTTTCCACTGACAGGTAAGGACAAAATTGCCAGGACTGGAAAGAGAATCTCTAATTAAAAAGTCACCATCTCTCTGAACGAGGCTCTCAGACACCTTTAAAAGAAAAAAAAATAATACACGTTTGTTTGAAACAAGAGGAAATTATCCATGGCTGGACACCCACCCCCCAGTCAGTTTTTCCCCCCTGGTATATTTTTAGTAAAGATATGCATACAACAATCTTCATGGCACAGTATGGAAGAGCTAGAGATTATGTGTGGGACCAGCTATCTCCAATTCTGTCTGCCCATCGCATGAGATCCATCAGGATGGCCATGCACTGGGTTTCCTCTCTGAAACAGCCATCAATTAAGGGGACCCGGCACCTTCCTTGCCTTTCAGAATGGTGCTGACCCTGCTGGCTTTCCATAATTCTTTAAAAAGTTGAGGATTCTTTTTCCTTTTTAGGCCTGTATGCCAAATAGGTTGGGTGGGTTGTCTGAATAGGTTGGGTTTGGCCTCAGTTTGTGCTGTTTCATGTTATGCTTTTTTCGGTCCGTATTCTTATTGTTTGCTTTATATATATATATATATTTATAGTGGCAACCCAGAGTCAAAATCTGCAAGCTGAGCAGCCACATAAATTGCTTAAATAAAAAGTAATATTTAAAAAATGCAGTGTGGATTACAAAACATTAAAAATATGTTCCGGAATGATTCGTATTTGTTTGACAAACATTCAGCAAAAACAGTAAGTCATATTATAGTTTGTCACATGGTCAGCTGGATGTTCAGACTGGATTTGGCATTTTTATTCACCTACCTGGGATAGGCAGACGTGGAGGTTTGATGGTATTAGAGGTATCATCGCAGGATGTAAGCTGTTCTGAGTAAAACTGCCTTTTGCAATTGACTGATGGTGAATTTGTCAATGCCAATCATTATTATTATCCAGTTCTCAGCTTTTCTGTATTAAGGTTTCTGCAAGACTTTATATATTCTTTCTTTTCTGGCTTTATTTTCATTTCTTCTGCCTCATGCAGACATTTATTAGCTTACAAAAAGATTACGCCTATTTCTCACAAGACCAAATTCAGATTGTTTTATAAATATAAAATATTCCAAACTCCCCTATCTGGGGAGAATCATAATTCTGATTCTGTTACTTCTGAAATCAAGACCGAGGTTATTTGGCTAGAATGCAAGAATGTTTTGTAGGAACAACCCCACATAAGCAGAAATTCCTACCCTACCTTAACATATAGAGCAAGCAAACTGGACTAATTACAGTAAATTCCATTTCTTGAAGAAAATATATCTTCTCTTTCACAGCAATCAGTTCAGTAATACTTGATAATAAGCTATCCCTGTCACTCTGGAGTGCCCAGAGAGTATTTCATGAAGTTTAACAATCACCTAGATCATTTTGTTTTCAACTGAGATGGAAGATTTCCTGTTGTGTTTTCAATATCAGTCAACTATGTATGGCAGCTATTACCAGGGAGACTCTATACTGCAATAAAATTGCTAATCTCTGAGGCTGCATAAGCACTCTTAACCTTCTGACTGCTACAAAATCAGCATTAATATTATTCTGGAATTATTCAGGGAATGCATATTAACTGGGAAAAGAAAACAAAGTGATCAGAACACAACGAGATTTAAACATGCCAGTGCTAATAAAATGTAAAGCTTTGATAATGTTAAGCAGCCCGATGCCTTCTATCATGTTTCCCCGAAAATAAGACCAGGTCTTATATTAATTTTTGCTCCAAAACACGCATTATGGCTTATTTTCCAGTTAGGTCTTATTTTTGGAGAAATACAATAGTAAATGCATCCGTCTGGCTGACAATCGTAACTGGGGCTTATTTTGGGGTAGAACTTATATTACGAGCATCCTGGAAAATCATGCTAGGACTTATTTTCTGATTGGGTCGTATTTTCGGGGAAACACAGTAGATACTTGGAAGTATAATTCCTGTAATACTGGCTATGGCTGGTAGGTGCTGTAATCCAAATCATTTTGAGAACAACAGATTAGCGATAACTGAAGTAGTTTGACAGTACTTACAGTCACAATTTAATAGGTCACCCAATCCCATCATGATGTCCATTAGGATCAAACTATCCCTGGTGCTAATTGCACAAATACAATTATGATACATATATTTGAAAACTACAAATTGTAGCTACAGAAGGATGAAGGCAGCTGCTAGACCAAACCCTCTTTGTGGTAGACTTAATCTTAGAATGCAGTATTACTGGCTAACTCTGCCCACAGTCTGGTAAAATGAGGACCCAGATTATTGGAGGCAATATGCTTACTCTGTAAACCTCTTAGAAGGGCTGTAAAGCACTATGGGGTGGTATATAAGTCTATAGGTTTTGCTAATCAAAACTCTCCCTCTGACACTTGTATTTGTATTGAGAACAAGTTCAGTGAATCCAATTTCTAAGGCATATTCCGGAAGACATCTAAACCACAACAAGGTGAGAGCATTAAATGCTTTGTCTTGTGGTCACAGTGCAGTTCTTTATATATCACATTTTTTAAAACAGCACATCTCCCTCACAGATGGACTCTGGATGGTGTACACATAAAATATTGAAAACATAAATACCATATATAAAATTTAAGAAGAGGCAAATGATGTTAAAAATTAATTAGAAGACCACTTACAACTTCAAATGATCTTTAGACCACCTGCAAGGGCTCATTTGAAATGTTAAAACATAAAATCAATATAGATTTTGCCCTGACTGCCATCAATGGACAATCTTTTATTTTGGAAACTCCAAAATACTGGATTGGATCTAGCTGAGTAGAGCAGATTCATTAAATCAATGGAATTTAGATTGCTAGATAAGTATAAATAAATAGGATTCTAGACTATTGTGAACAATATTCTTTCATTGATGCGTGTGAAGAAACCAGTTCTTTCAGTGGCTTCTTTACCTATATCTAACACACTTACTTGCAACATGAAATACTATTTTAATTGTCTTTCCTTTTTTTAACCAGACAACCTTTAATTATCAAACATTGCAAGATTGATTCCCATAGGAGTAGTATAACTAAGAAGATTTGCATTTTGATTATTAGCTCATGCTGTTTTAGTTGCCCGGGATTAAAATAGTAACAGCTCTTCTCACTCAGGTACTAAAGTGCATTTAGATGTCATGATAAAAAACAGGTTGAGAACAGAAATGTAGTTTATTGCTTTTAACTATCTTACCAAATCCCTAAAAGATAGGCATTTTGCAAATGTCAGTACTATTATTTTCAGCCTGAATTAAGCTATTTCTCTAACCAGTTGTATGCATAACGTACTATTGGAAAAGCAAACAGCAATCAGAATAAATTATGCAAATTAAATATATTTGGCCCATTTTTGATATAATGGCATTTAGTGTTAATGTTTTCAAATAATTTGGAAGTCTTTTCTCTAGAAAAAGTTTAGCAGAGAACAACAGAAAAAGGATCCACAAAATGATTCATAATAAATGCATGAGAGCTAGAAACATGCTTGTTTCTTTTAAAGAAAGTGGAGATTTTTCATAAAAAAATAAATATGCAATTTGCAAATAAAATATGCAAATCCAAGCAACAAATTCTGTGGTTATGTAGTAGTTTCATCAAAACCAAAAAAACACTGAAAATGACAAAATCGACAGCAGAACACATGGTGAGTATCAGAGGTGGATAAGCAACTCAGAGGTAGATAACTACCAATAACTCAGACAAATTTCCAACAATTCTTCATCAAGGAGCAGATCATTACATCCTACCCCAGGGGATGTCAAAAGAACCAGGTCTTTGTGGCCTTATGAAAGCACAAAAGAGTCAGGGCCCTGCAGACCTCGGGGAGCTCAATGTCTACAGGAGAGGCACAACAAGAAGGTGCATCTATTCAATCCCACAACATACAATGCTTTACAGCTTGGAGCACTCCAATTGTTCCAGATCTTACTGGTCAGGCAGAAACAACTGGAGAAAGACAGTCCTCCACCTAACCATGTCCTAAAACTTGGAATAATCCAGACAGTCCTCCACCTAACCATGTCCTAAAACTTGGAATAATCCAGTATGTTTCATTTTTCCACCAACTGTTCCTTTGTTCAACCTGCAGAAATCTTAAAAAGTGATTCCTGTAGCTTGTCCCATTAAAAGCTGAACTATTGTAACTATATGAAGTGGGATCAAGCGTTGGCAGGATTTGGTACTACAGATAAGCAGGGAGAACACAAAAGACTCTCCAGGGTTCCGTAAAAATGAGACCAAAAGGAACACACCTGCCGTGGAATCCGCCCATGGTACCATGCATGGCTCCGCAAATCATCACTGCTCATCTGCAACTCTTCTTCCAGCTCTTTCTTCAGTTTTTCTGGGGAGCTGTCCATCACTTGCTTCTCCTTTAAAAACTGCAAAAGAGAACAAGAAGGAAGGCTTGATTATGCTGAATCAGGCCTTAAACAAGTGAAACAAAACAAAAACCTATCTAGCCAGAAACTTTCATTTTGCCTCACATGTCAGGAGGTCTGCAATTGCCAGCATTTTGCCAGCCTTTGATCTTTAAGGAGCATTTGCTAAAACTGCTGCTGGGTGAGCAATTTAGGTAATGATTACTTGCAAAGGGGTGGATCACTCATGTCCCACCTGGATGTTTTGGGATAAGCATGAGTGTTCTGTTGGTCATTTATGTCCCTTCCTGCACAGAATGCAGAAAGAAAATAGAAGAGGAAATGCATTTAGGATTAAGAGCTAGGCTGAAGCAGAAGGTTCAAGTTTAAACCTGTTGATCAAGGATGGTACATTTAGACTGAATTTGGTTATGGAATTAATTCATTTTCTAACTTTGCAGAAACCATCCTAAACCAGGGTTTCCAGGTTAGACTCAGTCTTCCTAAACACCTCAAGGTATAACCAAGTTTCACATATTATGCAAATGCACCAGAAAGTGACCTTGTCAAGTTTGCGTGAATGTAACAGCAAAGACCGGTTTAAAGAGGAGTAAAGTGGGAGGCACCATTTATGCTTTGTTATGAGTTGTGATCAATGCATTTGAAACTCTATGAACAAGTATTGTAGGTCCTGAACACCAACTTCTGGGCTAATGTTAAAAGAACGGTGCCTATTGTGGGAAGCCCCCCCTCCTAGAAAAATGAAATATTTTGAGGAATATTAAAAAGGCAAGATATTATATTTCCCCAAAATGGAGAAACATGCTCTTAAACCAGCCCCAGTCTCCCTACCCCCAAGCAGAAACTGAGGAAGCCAGTTTTTAGAAATGCAGATTTCGTAATCCATTCAAGACAGGATGTTTCAAAATTCCTTGGTAGAATTGTAGGATTAGAAAGCAGCACCTCACCCAAGATCCAACACAGGACGAAAGCCATTAGACACAATAGGAATTGCCCAACATCCTTTCAGAACACAAGCCCCTTCACTGCAGTCCAAACTTCAAAGTCACAGAAACCTGGGAGCTCAGATAAACAATAAACCAGAGATTGACCAGATTAGCTCAGACAAGCACCTAGGATTTGCATTTCCTCTTTTGCCTATAGAGCCAGCTATGACCCCTACATGACCCCATATAAATGTCCTTTAATATTCTATTGGCTGTTATGGTTCTGGTGCAGGTGACTCTGGTGCAGTACTCATTCAAAGTACAATGAGACAATAGAAGCAGTTTTCACAACAGTTGTGTAAGCTTGGAAAAAAGACAAATTGCTTTAACAATACCAAAAAGTCATGTATTCCAAAGAACCTGTTTCAAAGAATTTGCATAGCTCTAGAACTGGTGCTTGATTGAGCAGATATAGTTCATATTAATGAGATACATTACATCTTCTGTGTAATTAATAAACGAAAATATGTGCAACATTACATGTACAAAATAAAAGTTACGAAGGATTCTCGTAATTGTTGACTTTGGCATAACAGCACATACAAAGTACAAATTTATTTATTTATTCATACAGATAGTCTTTGCCTTACAACAGTTCATTTAGTGACCATTCAAAGTTACAGCGGCACTGAAAAAGTGACTTATGACTGTTTCTCCCACATATATAAAATATTGAAAATATATTTGATTGAGTAATAAAATATAAAATAATATATTACATTTTTGTCCTATGCATATTATTTACATTACGGTTTACAATAAAATTTAATAAAAACTAAAAGATTTAATAACTGGGGATAAAAACAGTAATACAGATGTATAAATATGATTTTAACTGGTTAATCAAATATTATTTAGTAATATTTATATGAAATCACTTATATTGTTTCAAATCAGCTATAATGAGTCTCCCAATCTTCCTAAATAGTAAGGGGAGTAAACTATTTTCATCTCTTTTCTGATAAAATCTATTTTATCATCAGCTAATAGTAAATGGCAATATATATAATGCATATTTTAGTAAGTAAGTTTTTACCTTTTGTATTTTCAATGTTAAAGCACTGTTTAGTAAGTGTGTTCTTCTGATTAGCTAATAATCTGAAACAATTCAGAAAATAATTAATTTACATCAGCAGAAATATCTTCATATATTTTCATAAACTATATATTATTCATGAAGATAGGATGATTGAAAAATTACCTATTTGATATATCTTTGGGATCACCTGTTATAGATGAATCTGTTTCTACAATATTGGTTTCTGAATTATCACATTTCTAAAACAAAACAATATGTATTTCAAATTAAGGGTAGTATAAAATGCTGATAGAAGATCCATTTATTCTCCTAGAGCACTAAAATAATACTCAAGTGACTCTTATTCCTCCCTGCTATTACATTCCTTACCCTTTTTGTTGGAAGAAAAACTGTTGTAGTGAAAATCATGTATTTTTAATTGTTTGTTTTTATTTATTTTATTTTAAGCATGTCTTAAAGGATTGAACATTGGATGCTTGGACTGTGTATACTGTGACAACATATTTTTTAACTAACTTTCCTGTTTTTCTTATAAATTTGTGTACTATACTATACTTTAAAAGGAAACAAAATGCTATTGATCTAAAGGATTTCATATAGTAAATAGATCTGCCCATACCGACCATGTGCTAACTTAGAAAAAAAACCCACAATGGACTGAAAAAAGAAATATTTTTGCAAAATTTAGATGCACTACATCATTTTAAAATACATTTTATTGTGCTGAACTAATGGATACATATTACTCATTCTGCTTTTTGTTTACATACCTGATTGCATACCTGATTTTCATTTTCCATATGGTTGAAATACATACTAGTTACTGTTGAATGTCCTGCCAAATCCTCTTTCTTTTCTGCACCTGTATTATACAAGATAATGAGCTCTATATTATTCAGCTGATTCTCACATAGGAATAATATAAAACTGACATCAAAAGAGTAATCATATAGTAGTAGTCATCTTATAATAAAAAAGATTACAACATTTGAGTAAGGGTTTTTGCTATTTGCACCCACCATTTTTTTTAGCTGAAGCAATGTTAACACAGTGTTTTCCCTTTATTCCAACCTGGTTCAAAGATAACCTGTTAACATGTTAGGAGAGAAAGTGTCTGCAATGACTCAAGGCAGAGGCTGGACCAGTAGGACATCAATCAATCACAATAGAGCTGGAAGAGAGGTCTTCTAGTCCAGCCCCCTGCTCAAGCAGGAGACCCTATACCATTTCAAACAAGTGACTGTCCAGTCTCTTCTTAAAAACGTCCAGTGATGAAGCACCCACAGCCTCTGAAGGCAAGCTGTTCCACTGGCTGTCCTTACTATTGGGAAGTTTCTCTTTAATTCCAGGTTGCTTCTCTTCTTGATTAGTTTCCATCCATTGATTCTTCCCCTGCCCTTTGGTGCCTTGGAAAATAAATTGACCCTCTCCTCTTTGTGGCAGCCTTTCAAATACTGGAATACTGCTATGATGTCCCCCCAGTCATTTTTTCTAGACTAAGCTCTTGGAAAGGTATGCCCACAAAGATGTGACATTTCTTTCTTGTAAGAGGAGAAATTGGGCAAAACAGAGCTCTATTTTGACTTTGTCTCTCTCCCTTGACGGGGAAAATCACCACAGAAAACAGAATCCAGTCAGTTGTATTTGACTAACTAGTTCCAGTATAACTTGATATAGAGACACCTGTACTTCCTGCAATAAAGATACCAAATTATGCAGAGAAATACTTCAATATATTCTATAATATTCAGATACATAAAGACACAAATGAGTCATATTACAGGTTGTATATATGCTGTGAGAAAAATGGTACACATATAGCAATAATATTCAGCATTATCCATAGATGGAATATCCAATATTCTATCTATGTTTGTATGTATGTATTTACTTTGTACGCCACCTGAGTCCCAGAGACTGTAAAAGTAGTCCTTGACTTACAACCATTCATTTAGAGTTACAATGGCACTGGAAAAAATGACTTATAACCAGTTTCACACTTACGACCATTGCAGCATCCTCATGATCACCTGATCAAAATTTGGGCACTTGGCAACTGGCATGTATTTATGACAGTTGCACTGTCTCAGGTCAGAAACCTTGAAACTTTCACATCTGGCTTCTGACAAGCGAAGACAATGGGAGAAGCCAGATTTCACTTAATGACTTCATGATTTACTTACAACTGCAGTGATTCACTTAACAACTGTGGTAAAACTGTGGTAAAAATGGGACAAGACTCACTATACAACTGCCTTGCTTAGCAATGGAAATTTTTAGCTCAATTGTGGTAGTAAGTCAAGGACTGACTGTACTGTTTCTTGTTCTGACGCTGCTGTTAGAAATCAATAAAAAATACTGCAAGTCCAATACTAATTGCTTTTTTGGCAAAAAGTTTTGATTCCGTCTATAATTTTTTTTCCATATTTGATATTATTTTAAGGTTGTTTCCTAACTAGACATAACACAATTCTTTTCTACAAAACTGTTTGTAGACAGCTGAATATTCATATACAGATTATGTACTAAATTCACCTCAAAATCTCACAGCTAAATCTTTTAATATTTCGTTACCTCTGTCTGTTATCTGAAATTGTGGTTTCACAGTTGGCACACTTTGAACTAATTTCTGAAAAATGCTAGGTAGATTAAATGGTTTATACGTTTGCTCTTTCTCGTTCAATAAAGGTTGATGCTCTTTGAACAAGCTGAAAGAAAATTTTAAATCAATGAAAGTAACATGGAAATACCTGAGACACATATTTTACTTTACTTTGAAATAAAAGATGAGGACATACAAAAATGCACAATCTTATCTAATGTTCTCACTGGATGATGTCTATTGAGCAACATGCTTAATAGAAATATGAAAAACATGGAAAAATAACAAATCGTTACAAAATTATTGACCTACCTGTGACTAAAACTGCTAACACAAACTTTTCTTTTTGAAAACAAGTACATTATTTTAGAATATAATTAGTTTTAATTTAGCATTAATATCTCTGTGAAGTAGATGGGCAGTTTGTAAATTTGACTCATAAATAAATAAAAGATAAATGATGTACCCCAACTGTTGTTCTGTCTTCACATTTTTTTCTTTTTCTTTTATTTTTGGCTTTCTGTTCTTTTTAGCTTTAATTTGATGGGTTTTTTAAAGTTTTTCCTCTCACTATTATTTTGTTCAATGAAAAGGCAAAAATTATACATAAATATAATGTTTTATAGCTAAATAATATTAAGATGCTATTATTTGAAGGATTATTTGTTTACTTTTAACAGTCTTTCTTCAAGTATTATCTATTTTTTCCAATGCTTTAAAATGGGAACAGAAGAGGGAACATAAAATATAAATTAGAGTTACCATATAAAATACTAGTGTGGAAATATCCTTTGACTATTGGAGAAAACATATGGAAAGCCACATTGCTTCTTTGAGGATTCATATGTTACTTACTTTTGGTTCCTAGAGTGAATTCATGTTATCTAGGAGCTGGATTTGCTTTTTAAGTTGAAATATTTTCTTGTCTAGATAGGTTCTATAGTTACTTAAGTCTATATCAGGAGTCATTCTTCATTTCCCCCAAGCTGATTTGATCTAGAAACCAACACCAACTTCTTAGAAAAGTCACACATTTTACCAGGATCACACAACTGCCCTTTTACATTTTTAGGAAATGTAAGATAATTCCATTCCATTCTAAGGTAATCACCTCAAGGGAACATTAGGAAAGTATAATATAAACCTTGCTGTACTAGCCAACTTATGTGTAAATATTATATTGAAAATCTGTATTTAAACCTGTTAGAACAGAAATCTCTGTGCAAAATGGTAAGTAAAGCAGATACAATTTGTAATACTCTTATGAATTTGTAAGGGGGAAAGCTTCTGGACAAGAAAGATTTCAGCATTCAATAATCTCTTTGTAACTCATGTTTTAATGTGATATATTTGATTTTAAAATGCCACCTTTCATCAAAGTCCTTCTTTCTTTCTCGATTTTTTGCTTTTTCTTCTATCACATTAGAATCCTCTTCCATCTGTTCAGTATGTTTTTGATCTTCTGTAACATTGCCTAGATGCTAAAAGACAAAATGCATTTATTTTGTGCAAATGTTTTGTTTATTTTATCCCATCTTTATTAAGCTTACAAATAACTCAAGATAGCAAACATACTTAATCTTCCTCCTCTATTTTTCTCAAAAAAACAATCCTGAGGGGTGAGTCACCCAGCTAATACTTCATACACTCCAATCTCTAATAATACTCTTCCACTGTGATCTGATATAGTGACATGTTCATATAGACTGCAACATAAGTACTTACCTCTTTGAAGTAGTTCATTTTCTTTTCTAGCTCTTTTGCAGTTTTGACAAGCTCAGCTGATTGCTGTTTGAGAATTGCTGCATGAGTAAGAGTTTCCTTTGTGTTCTGCCACAGAGAAGCACTTTCATATGTTAAGGAATCAATCGAACACACAATTTAACATTCAAATAGAAAGCTAAAAGGGATCACAATACTGCTCATAGTTATGAAGAGCTCATTTTCATTTAAATATCTGAAATCAATGAATTGATTCTCCATAATTTGAATAATTTTATTCCCCATCCAAATTTACCTAGTTTGTAATTAACATGTTGATGAATCATTTGTTATTAGCCTCCCCAAAATATACAATGTAAGACACATTCGAATCTATATTTAAAAATTGCTAACTTGTAACTAACATGAAATATATGTTAATTTCATATAGCATTTTAATTATGTGAAGTTGATTCTAACAATTGGTCAAGTGTTTCAAATTAAATTAAGAATTTTGCTACAGTGTAGTCTAGTGGCAATGGTATAATTTGTATATTAAATGATCAAAAGTTTAGAAAACATTACATAAAACATTTGAAAAGATGAAGCTCTGCTAGCTTCTACAAATCTGGGACCAAGATAATGACGTTAATGTGAATGTTAATTCCATTTCAAATAAAACATGAACGAAAATTGCATTAATGTATTGAATGAATTTACACTGGTATACTGATAGAATGGTATCCAGGAATAAAGCAAATTATTCTATTATTGTGTAATCCCTCTTCAAATCTCCAAATTGGTTCACTAGACTGGGGGAGCTATTGAAGCAAAACTAGACAGACATATAGGGGTAGAGATGAAGAAGAGTGAGGGTGTAAAGCCATTTTTAGACATAGGCTCTAAGAGGTAGCCATATTTGCCTTAAATACTGTCCCCAAAATTTAAGATGCACTATGATGTATGGAAGGATAACAATGTACATTTAGTAGTTCTAAAATTAATATATAACTAATTATTGTGATAGTCTTTTATTAACTAAGTAAAGTCATTTTAAACCAAATTTAGTGTTTCCTATTTCCCTATGTGGTATCTTGATTTCAATTACATATCCTGAATATATGAGCATTGTCCACAATTCCTTCTTGTCATTCTAATTTAAGCTTCTTAAATGGCAAAATACATTATTGCTACATGTGCTTGTCAATTGATGTAACAGCTTACAGCTATCATGATAGAATCAATAGGGGAGGGGGGGGGGAAGAGTTGAATGGATACATATGTGTTGCCCATGAAGAAAGTGATTGGAAAAGACCAGGTTCTGGAAAAAAGATAGTAATCAATTAATCTCATAACTGTTCTGCATCTTATTAAACAGCAAAGAAAAAAAAACAGAATTTTGCTAATTTCTTCCAACAGAAATTAAACCTAGATTTTATGGTCTCAGAACAATTCTATTTCACACCAATCTTGTCCAGTTTACAGATATCCTCTTTCCTTTTTTTGGCATATTAGTTTTGGGAGATGTTGCATAGATACACTTACAGATACTTATAAACCTCATGGTATTTTGGAAAAAATGTAACATTAGAAACCCAAATCAGCAGTTCTAGAAGAAAATGTTTATGAACTGAATATATAGAAATAAAGTATATGATAAATTAATTAATCCATGTATGAAATACAGTATTAATCTAAATAAGTACAGCATTTTTTTTAAAGCAAATAAACACATTAAGCGTAATGTGGCAGATTTCAGGATAATGCAATTTTTATCAATAGCTTTTAATTTCAGGGGAAAATGCCATTTTGAATACGCCCATAAAGGGAAAATATTCTGAAACAATAATTTAACTTTTATGTTCATTTTAACTCATTGTCGAAAGACTCTGCATAAATGAAATTAAAATTATTAAAAGCATATTTTACTGTGAAGATCTATCCGTTCAGCTTCTTTTTGCTTAAATAATTTGGAATGTTGTTGAACTCGAACTTGAATTTCTTCATATTCTTTTTTTTCACGATAATATTCTTGGGCGATTGTAGTTTCTAAATATTTTGCTTGGTGCTGCCTGAAAACTTCTTGATATTGATTCATATAATCCTGGTACATTTTTCTTTTAAAACAAGAAAATAGTCATTTTTCACTGGTGAATAATTGTATTTTCAAAAGATTATACAATATACACACTATTCAACTGAAGTTTTGCAACAATATTAACACTATAAGCTATTATTTAATTAACTGTGAATATTTCTGACAATTTGTATTTATTAGTAATATATATTATCACTATTAACCATATGTGGCATCCTAATTGTAACTGCCCATGAAAATATACTTTATATTTTTCTCAACTGCAATTTTCACTTCTATTTAGTAATGAATCAAATTAATAAAATTATCAATATTTCATCAAATTATTCATAATATAACCATCTCTAAGCATTTAATAAAATATGGCTGGCAAATCACTGGATATAAAATAGACCAAGTTGAAATGCTTAAATATCTGGACATTGCTCTTCAGGTCTCATATTCCTAAAAGGCAGATTATGCATCATGAATACAGTCTGCCAAGACTGTATTTCTATTGCCAAAAGATGTAAGACTATAATTTCAATGTTATTTTTCTATAATGTGGGTTTGTAAATCCCTTTAAAATAGTATTTTATTCTGTCATTCACTGATTCAGTCTTACGTATTCTGCCTTTCAGCACTGTAGTATTGTACACAGGCGTGGACTGTTGAGGGACCATGTGCATTCAGGCATACCCTTAGCGAAGATTCTAAATCACACTCCTGGCTGGCCTCGCCCACTCTACCCCACCCCTCCCGCCCCTCCCAGGAGTCTCCACGCAGCCCGCTGTGGATGCAGGTAAGTGCAGGGCGTGCGCGGAGGCTCAGAGAGGGAGAAGAATGGGATTCCCTAGCATCCGGAGCACGGGAGGGGGAGGCCATTTTCACACTCCCAGAGTCTCCAGGAAAGCCTCTGAACCCCGAGGAGGGTGAAAATCGGGCCTCCCAGAAGTTCATGGAGGCTGGAAACGAATCGTTTCCAGTCTCCCTAGAGCATCTGGAGCCTGGGGAAGGTTGTTTTCGCTCTCCCAGAGGCTCCAGGAAAGCCTCTGGACCTCGGGGAAGGCGAAAATGCTCCCCTCACCATGGTGCAGGAGGCCAGCTAGGCCACGGCCACCATGGTCATGCCCACCCAGCAACCGGGCAGCGAACCAGTTGCTGAGGTTTTTGAAGCCCACCCCTGATTGTACATATATTTTATTAATTTTATTCCATCTGGGTTTTATAAATTTGATTTCAAAACTCTATACTATTCTGGTTAATAACATAATACAGATGTTTAAATTGTAGTATGAAATGTTGATATGTTTTTGTATACTTGTCTTTTTCTGTTGCTTCTTGGTAATTCTGAAGTTCTTTCTGTAAATATTCTTCATGTTTTTTCAAGATAACATACGTAGGTCTCCAGCTAGATCAGTAAGTTTAAAACAATAACAATTATTTATTTTATTTTTTATTTTTTTATTTATTTTTACATTTATATACCGCCCCATTCCGAAGACTCGGGGCGGTTTACAGCTTATAAG
>JANHFL010002723.1:373772-385324 GCA_032468155.1 Oxyrhabdium leporinum | reverse complement strand
TATATATATTTTTATATTTTTATGTGAACCGCCCCGAGTCCTCGGAATGGGGCGGTATATAAATTTAATTTAATAAAAATAATAATAATCTATGGAGATTCTCAGTCATCCAGGTCATGGTTGTCCCAAAAAGCACCTTTGGAATACCTACAAAGTAATAAAGGCAAGTTTTTTAAAAAAACCAAATTATATTATATTGCTATATTGAACTAAGTTCTTCAAAAATGGTTAAGAGCTAAAGATTTAATGGTTTGCTAAATGATGCCTCCCAGATTTGGAATCATTCAATCTATGAAGAACTATGAATATATTGTGCCTGGACTGTAACTAAAAAAAATATTAAAAAATCTGATGATGTAGATATGGAAGAATGTCTGTGTTCCAGACTCTTAACACTGACTTAGTAAGATCTGTCATCACTCACTCTTTGAAGTATGTTAGTATTATTCACTGTCCAATCATTAAAAAAAAATAGTTACAAGAAAAAGCCTGAAGCAATTATTAGTGTGAGGAAGGCACCAAGTGATTTCTCCGTGTAGAGATACTCTTATTTCTCCTCAGATTGTACCAAACTTTGTACTGAAGGAGAGAGGACATACAGTAATATGATTAGATGAGTGCTAGGTTCATTGTTGAAAAACTGAATCACAGTGTGGAAAAACGGAAGGAAATTATACTTTCAGTAGAGTGATATCTAATATGAGTTTTTCTGTGTATGTTTAAAATATAATTTATGTATAGATATACTTCAAATAGGGTTTTGCTTTACTATTGTGACATGATTATATTTTGCTTAAGGATTTCTTTTTCATATTCAAGTTTCTTTGGTGGTTTTTTCTCTTTGCTTTTGTTTTTAGGTAGTTTATTATAGGCTTTTATTTTATTTCTCTTCAAGAGACAGACAGAAAAAAACAACTTTTTTTAAAATTATATAGGTTGTTATACAATAGTAATACAGTCATACTGTTACACTGATTATTTATATACCATCACAGATAACATGTTCTGAAACAGTAATGTTAACTGTAATGTGTTTTACTTTCAAATAAAATTAAATTATTGAACTAGATGGTAAATATTGGAGAATTCGCCAATAGAAGGCATGGCAGTAGCAGACTGGACAAAGATCACCATGGGTTGAAATTTGAAGCTGCTAGAGTTGGAATCGAATAGGCAACTCTTTTTCCCTTTCCCTTTTGGCACTGGCTGGAATCAGGAAGAAGGCTCTCAAAAATTAGTAGGCATTAATGACACAACAGAAACCTGAGGCAGTGGAAAACTCAGTAGTTTCTCAAAGGGAGCCATCACACAGGTTTTGGGTCATGATAGAAGCTTGAAGGAAGACAAAGGGGTATAACAGTTTGATCCCAAAGAGTACTTCAAGTGTGTAGAACAATTGTACCAAGATCATTTGTAAATTCCCAAAGTGTTTAATAAATGTTTCCTCCGTGACCTTTATGAAGGGAGGGAGGTCATCCTTATGAACAGTCTTAAGGAGTTTTGAAAGTGCTAAGACAAAGGAAGGAAAGTATGACAACAATAAAACAGGAAAAATAAATAAATTTGGTAAAGCAAAAGGAGTATCAAATCAAGGATGACATACTAATATTCTGCTTGTGAAAAAGAAACTAAAGGGGTTCAGTAGGAATGAGGTCTAGTTACATAATAGCCATGGCGGCAAGGCTCCCATAAACTAATTCTAGAAGTTCTAGAACTTCTGAACTGAACAAGAATATAATTCATGCATGTGAAACACAGAAAATACACTGAGAACTCTTCTTTCTGTTAATGGCAAAGCCAAAGATTGGCTCTGTTTCCAACTATAGCCCTAGCTCTGAATTGTAGACAAATAGGAAGTCAATGTAGAAAGACCTGGCATGTAAAATGAGCAAGGATCCTCCAGTAAATTGTCTCTTAGTTTTCTTGTGCACATAATGTCAAATTGTTTTTCTGGCCACACATCTGGCTGTGATTCAATGTTCCATATGTCAACTTGACTGATTTAGTCTCATTTATCAATGGTAAAAATAGATCTGCAAGTGGGTGACCCGCATGTGGGGTTATTCAGAACAACCTACCTGTTCAAAGCCTCTATTTTCTCATTCCCCACTCTTTGCTTACATGATTAATATGCTTTCATGATGAAAGGCTTGTGACAGCCATGCCGCCACGTTTGTGAAAATGACTCCATTCACTGGGAATCGTAAACCCAGGAAATCTATTACTGTTTGCAACAAAACAATAAACATACTTCAGATGTCGTCTCATTAGGTTCCCAAGCAGTAGAACTCATTATTCTTTGCTGCAAAAGCTATGATAAAGACCAAATACATCTTTATATGTATTTTCAAACTAAAAATTGCATCTGATAAAAGATAGTATACCTTGATTGGGGCTCAGATCCTGTTCCTCTGAAAAACAGACTACAGCAGGGGTGTTAAATGCACATCGTCACGGTGGCGTCATGTGACATATTGGGACTTTTTTCCCCCTTCACTAAACCGGTGTGGGCGGGGCCAGCGCGTGACGCATCCGGCCGCAGGCCAGGAGTTTGTCAGCCCTGGACTAGAGCAATTCTATATTACCTGGTATGATTAGCAAGACAAATTCTGTTTCTTCCCCTAGTTGATGCTGGCAATCTAGTAAATTCTCAGCAACCGTTGATGACTCTAGTTATAATAAGCAGACCCTTCTAATTTCCATACTGTTCATTATAGCTCACAAGTCCCTTGTGGTTGTCTTAATTTTACAGATGCTAATATATTAGTCCTAATTGGGCTCATGACCTAGGTCCACCATCTCTCAGACATATATTCTAATTTTGGATAGCCAAAATTAGATATAGAAGGTATTTTTTCCTATATCCAGAGAAGTTTAAAATATAAGTTCCATGACCAGAAGGAATGGAGACTTTGACAGCTTTGCATTGAATATACCAGGCCTATTTTAAGCAGCTGGAAACCTTTTAAATAAAAAACTTATATCCGAAGAAGGCCAGCTGGGTTTCTTTATAAAATGCTGCCCTTTCTCCTGTTCCCTGAGATAACGTATAGACTGAACCAATGGAAAGTTACCATGACAACACACAGCATCATTTTAAGTATTACAGACTCGCAGGAAGATAATCAGCACAGTCAAACTCTGTATTTATGATTCTGCTTTCATAGCAAATGTTAAGCCCCAACATTCATGTGGATGCTTTGATTCTAGTCAAAATCAAATAACAGCATTTACACTCTTAATTCCAATCTAAACACCCTTTATTAAACTGCTGTCTTTGTATCAGGAGCAACCTTTCCAATGATTCTGACACTGTTTTTCAGATCATTTTGGGATTTCTCTATGTGGTTTTCACAAACCTTTCCCACCCTGACACTTTCTATCTGTGTTAGATCCAAAGATAATTTGGTTGAGAATTCTAAGAACTGTAATCCCAGCATGTGTGGAAGATCCTGGATTGAGGAAGGTGGTTTACATCTACTTGACAAAGAACATCTTAGAGAGCTTTTTCAATAACTGCAATTAGACAATTTTAAACCGCTATATTAGGGTCTTATGGGATTGGAACATTCTCTTTATGGCTATCAATATTACTCTCATTATGAAGCATGAAACATTTTTCCTGTCTTTCTTCTTTCCTTGCTAATCTTGATTAAAAATAAGGCAGCTTGTACAAATTTCATTTTTATCACCATCATGACTACATGAACAAAATGGACTTTGCGTCTGCTGTTTGACTGCTAACTACAGTTAAAGAGCATTGAGCACAAAATAGATAAAATAAGTCTCTGTAATGATATATTTTAATCATTAAGTATCTCCGACTACAAAATGCCTTTTAAAAATCAGAAAAGAAGACACCACTGTTAGGTAGTCAATTTCAAGGCCTTGGCATACTCAGGCCAGCCCGTTTCCTTTGACCAATGCCATAACTTGTCACTCATTACTCTAGAGGCAGTCTTCATTGTTTTGGTGGCTACTAATTATGACTGTTACATCCTTTACAAGTATCAGAAACAAGATGATTGAGCCATGGTAATGAGGAACCCAAGAAACAGAGCACTTGAGAACAGTTCTAGGAAGAGAACAGTGAACCCCGTAAACTGAACTGATCCAGCACAATAACAGGGTTGCATCTGAAACAGATGACAATTAAAGCTTCACATTTGGATAATGATTCTTATTAAAAATAAGTGCTTTGGGATTTGTTACCCAAAGATTTTGCAGAATGATAGCAAGCTTTTTGTTAAACTATCTTCTTTTAAATATGCTTGTTTTTTAAGATGGAAACAACAGAAAAGTACATTTAAAATTGAAGGAAACTTCTGATTATTATTAATCAGTGTGTGTGTGTGTGTGTGTGTGTGTGTGTCTTAAACAATAGATATTTCAAACAATCAGACCTGTTAAAAAAACGCTCTCTATTTTTTAGCTTTTACTTTTCTTTGCAACTTTATTTTCAAACAGACATGCTGGAGAAATTCAGTCTTTGAATTTCTTCATAAATTGACTCAATCTGCAGCTGCTTAATTAAAGATATGCAAAGAATAGCTTGTGCATTTTCTAAATATTTTGAAATAGTTTTAGTTTAAAACCTACAGCAAAATATATGTAAAACTCTGTTTTCAGGTTAAACATTTTTTAAATGGGACTTAAATTTATCCAAAAATCATATTGGAGAACCAATACAATTTCAGTTGCATTGTTCACGCAATTTCAATGCACATTAAGAATGAAATTGCAATTTAACATGGAAACAGAATTGAATGAAAAGTACATAAACTAAACGTATACAAAAATAAAGTACATTGAGAATTGGAGCTTTACACATGTTTAGTCTGAAATGGTCTAGTTTGTTATTTTAAGTTACTATTTCTAATGAATACTTCTGCAAAAAGCTTAGAGTGGCATAAGTAGAGATTTCCCCCCTCTCCTCATACAGTATAGCTTTTAAAGTCAATTCATGCATATTTTAATACTGTAATCTCAACTTCTGCTAATCGCTAGGTATTCTAAAGTATTTCACCATTATTATGCTTCATATTATAGACCACCTACCTTGACCCCAAGAATGGAGTTCTGATGATAAAAGCAGCAGAGAGATGCCATAAACGTCTGGAAAGCATTGCAGTCCTTAGGCATTTTTTTCCTTTTGTCCCATTGACCAAAACCTCCCATGGAGAACAAAATGGATGGTCCCTCTCAGCTATGTCCAAGAGCGCTTACTAAGCTCTTGTGCTGAGTTGTTGTCCACTGGGGCTCCTACACTCCCGATCTCATCCTTTCATTCCAGGCTGAAAACTGATCCTGTCATCTGTGCCTGTCTCGCTTCCATCAACCATGGGATCAGTGACATCAGGGAACTTTATTCAGCCTGCCAATGAAACTTTAAACCCTTGGAGGACTCTGCTTGTTTTCTCTCTCTTTCTCTCTCTTCCCTATTTTGGAGTCTCCCAGATTACAACACAAACAGTCAACAAAAAAACTCCACACCTTTTCTTTAAGCAGCAAAATTTTTGGTCCCAGACAGATTTTTCTAAGTGCAGTTGTTCCTCAGCAGATAAACACCTAAATGCCCACGGTCAGATCAGTAATGCTGCTAGATACACAAGCAATAAGGGGAAGGTACAGTTGTCTTGGGGGGGGGTAGTGTTGCATGTCTTCATTAC
Organism: Oxyrhabdium leporinum; assembly: GCA_032468155.1. Taxonomy (NCBI): domain Eukaryota; kingdom Metazoa; phylum Chordata; class Lepidosauria; order Squamata; family Cyclocoridae; genus Oxyrhabdium; species Oxyrhabdium leporinum. The sequence continues at coordinate 379,655 of JANHFL010002723.1, read as the reverse complement.
TCTTCATAATCAAACAGGTTGTTGTATCTTGCAAAGCAGGTAACCAAGGGGATGAGGGATGACAAGACTGTTTGTTTTAAATTAGAAAGTTACTCACAAGCCTTCCTGCAACCATATCAGAAAGAAGGAAGTAACATCACAGAGGGCCTCTTTAGCATCATTGTAATAAATGCAGCCTTCTAGTCTTTTAATTAAAAGATCTGATTTTCCAAATTCAACTAGCGCAGTCTTCTGGAGAGCAACACTTAAGGATGCTCGCCCTGCAAAACTTGAGGTCCTGACTTTGTTACCTAAAAGAGCTACAGGATTTTTGCCCTGTATTTTGAGGTTTGCAGACTTCAGACGGTATGTCCCTTTGAAATCTAAAACTAAAACAAACTTTGTAATCAAATGTCAAGCAGGGCATGTCCACTGCAATTGCTTTGTAGAGAAAAGCTCTAAATAAAGCTACAGCAGGAGTGTGTTTTCAACCTTTAATAACAGGCTGTCCTTTAATAACAAGATGTCCTTCATGCTGACTGCAGTATGTCAAAATCAGAGAACAGGAATCCCATAGAAAAGGATTTTCAGAGCAAATGACTCCAGTGCAGCACAACAACTGACATGAGAGTTAAATGTGTGCTTATAATCTCAAAGAAAACACCTTTCAAATCATACCATTAGATTTTAGTTCAGCAAAATCCATCCCTTAAGTCTAATGTCACATTGCCTAGTACTGTACCTTACCTTTCATTAAGGCTAGCATTGAAGAAATAGTATTAGAAAAATCTAAGAAATATAATAACCCAAAATGTAAAATCTAACTCTAATAAAGGTTTAGAGCAAGACATTTGGATTCCAAAGCTACCTTTGTCATGAGAAAAAAGAAATTAAGATTTTTCTGCTAACAAGACACTTCAAGCTGGAATGCTCTCTTGTATCAAGTCCTTGCCAATAGAAAGCTAGCACCAAAAGTTCCATCATAATAATTGTCACTGTTTAACCACACATGCTCTTGAACTTTTTCTTCAAGTCTGAAGAATTATTTTTGATGTGAAAGTTCCATAAAACAGAAAATGCTTAAAAAGATTTTTTTTAAATTCACTATTATAAATAGTAAGTGGAATTTTTGACCACAAGGTATTTATTATGAGATAATCCCTTAAATAGCCTTAACAATGTGGTCATCCATTTATAGTCATGAGAACATCATCCCATGGTTAATTTTAGATAGAGTTAGAAGTCCCTTGTGAAATAAATGAATTATAACTTGTCCATGAAGCCATTTGACAGAAATGTTTATATGAATAGCTCCTTTCTTAATAGCCTTGTGCTGTGTAGTTTTTGCCAGACTATAAAAGTTTTTACTCTCTCTGTTACTCGGATGGAGAAGTGTAGCTCTAATACAAGATTTGAAAATCTAACCATAATATGAAAGAGTTATTTGACAAATGGGTTAGTTGCCCGTATCTTTCACTAATGGGGCAGAGGGTGTATTTTGGGCTTTTCTTTGAGTGGTGCCTGTTATATGTGACTTTTGAGATGTTGATTGGGGTATTGATGGTTGGCTGTCAAACTTCTCTGAAGAAGGACTCCTGCATGAGTCCGAAAGCTCGGAAGACTAAACCTCTGGTCCCGGTGACTGACCCAGATTGAATGTTTGGCTTAATTACTACTCCAGTTGGATAAAAGTTTATAATAATCCAGTTGTTGATTCTCTTAGCTGCCTTGGGTATTTTTAAAATGAAAATATGAGTTATAACTGTAACAAAGCAACAGCCCAACTTTTCTAATTTCACATACAGATATTTGGGAAGGAACACTGAGATACGAATGGAGCCATCTCTTCTGGGGTTCCACGAAGCCCTTAAACCTGTCTTTGGTCTCAGGCCTGTTGAGGGGCGGCTGATATACTAGGTTTTAAACTTGTTTGTAGACTGGACTGTCTTATTATATTTTGTTGGTTTTAAATTGTTTTACTTAATTGTTTGTAAGCCGCTGGAGTGGTGACATATTTAATCAAATTAATAACAACATTATTCTTTAATTACGTCACATCAGAAACAATTGTTTAATTTTGCTTATCCTTGTAGTAAACTAGGATAGCCTATATCAGGGGTGTCAAACTCACAGTGTCACGGCGTCATCATGTGACGTATTGGGACTTTCCCCCCTTTGTTAAACTGGGTGGGGGCGGGGCCAGCATATGACACACCTGGCCTGCGGGCCATGAGTTTGACACCCCTGGTCTATATTATTCCAATGGTGTTGCCCTTTAAGAAAGCCATAAAGATCCTAGCTTATTTAACTGTGCCTGAGACAGGGCAATTTATGACCTCACTCGTGGCTGTGTTTTTATTGCTATTTCTCAATTTGGGTGGTTTTGATTGGCTTAATGCTCGTTGTATTTAGCCTGTTTTAAATTATTATTTTATTGTAGTACCCCCACCTATGGTTGCTTTGGTGAATAAGGCAATTAATAAATTGGTTAGCTAAATAATAGTATAAACTCCCAGAATTCTCAGCAATGAATGTGCTGGCTGGAAAGCACTGGAGCTGAAGTATGGATCACTGGGGAATGCTAGGAAGGAAAACGCTAATGAACTAAAGAAGTATCTCTTCACATGCAATTTATTTTCAGAGGCCCAAATGAAGGTAGGAAGATGAGTCCATGGGAAAAGATCTTGATGATGATACCCTATCCATGAAATGCCCTTTCTGAAGACATCTGCCCTGCTGCCTTTCTATTTCCTTTACCATACTAGAAACTTCTCTTAGATATTTCAACTTTTAAATCCTCCCTTGCAAAAAGAATTTTAATGTCCCTGGTTGCAGCAGTTATTCTTTGGCATTTTACATTTCCCTCTTTTCTGTGCAGGTTACTGTTACTGGTTTTATTTATTGATTTTTACATAATCCACTCAGAAAACATCACAGAGTGGATTAAAAATGTAACAAATATTAAATATCAATATTATATTTCCCTCCAAACCTAATAACACAGGGATTGGCCTTCTTAGTAGTTAAACTCCACAGGATATACCAATAAATAACACTTACAAGCACAGGCTAAAAAAAGCATCATTAACATCCAATTGCTATATATTCTATAAATCGGGTGCAGGCAATTTGCAACTGCCTAATTTCTAACCAGGATTCCTCACTAGTCATTTATAATATCTTATAGCATCTTTCAACAATTATTGTGGCTGTATAAAGCCTATCTTTAGTACCAATATGGTATATTGAGTGTATGGATGATTATTACAGCCCATAAGATGCTCTCAATCACTCATAAGGAAATAGCCTAATTGATCAAACCTTTGTGGAGTTCGCGGAACAAGAGAGACCACAGGGGGACAGAAGAACCAAAATTAGAAAATTAGAATGAGAGAGAAAAGGGGAGAGCAGAAGAGTGATCTACATTGGGGGGGGGGCTGTGGTCATTCCCATGTTGTCCCCAAACAATAACTCTGCAGATATGTGATTTTCAAACAGGAAATGGTTCCCTGAACGAAGATATAATTCAGCAGTTTCTTTGACAATTGCTTTGGTGTACATGGGTTTCCGAACTAATCATAGCAGGCTAAATGAATGAAACAATCCATTCTGCAATAGGCTTCCCATTGCACGTTGTAACTGCTGGTGACAATGCTACACAGAGCCTTTGATTCCCCCAAACAGGTTCTTTCTCTCCAGAGACTCACAACCTTCACAAGTACCAATGGAATTGCTATACCAATATATTTTTGTTGCCTTGGAAATCAGGATTTTTGAAAATAGGTGGCTTTTTCAAATTAGACTGCCGATATGAATCAGTAGGCTTTGATAAAGCTCTCTCTGCTTTGGGTGCTGTTTTTAATTAACCAGTTTTCCGTCACAAATCATTTCATATTCAGTTTCCTTTGTTATACAATTTGAGTTCATTTCTAAAATCCACATGCTGAGAAATTGGACTCTGGCTCCCCCATATGGTTAAGAGCTATAGGATGAAAATGCACTCTTTTGAATAAGGAAAATGAAATCAATTCAAATTCATTGCAGCCCTAAGGCCAGATCCAAACAAAACATGGAATAAAAGATGTACGACATCCTTCTATGCATATATGCACATAAGAGAAAAATAAGTATAACGGAGTCTAAAACTCATGAAGAGCATAATTACTAAAATAAATTCAAAGGAAAATATTATTATAAGAAGTTCCAATCCTAAGTAATGGTGCGGCATATCGTAGAAATGGTAGCCTAGAAGTGGGCGACTTGAGAGGAAGGGAAAAAAAGGTTGCAGCATAGTCGAATTTATTCTGCTCCTTTGAAAAACAGAAGAGTTTGATGGAAGTAGTAATAATAAGAATGACTGGTCTCAAGACAAAGCCATATACCGGTAAGTGCTTTGCATGCATAGATACACGTTCGCAGAAACAATGCTTCCATTTTACAAGCAGGGAACGCATTCCAGTTGCCATAAAGAGGCAACACATTTTCCTCAGGCTAGTAGTTTGTCCTATTTGCTCCATATGGCTCCCTATTTTGACATTAAAATGTCCTTTTATTTTTATTGAGGGAGGGAAATGCCAACTTTTACTGCTTCCCAGTGAGCCTTGGGCATCAAAGGTTAGGGTATTTTTTTTTATAATACCAAGAAATTCCTCAATTGAAAAGTCCTCAGTCATTCTGGACTGGTGGGGAGAAACTACCCCAAAGCTATTTTACTTCCTCTAAATTTATTACATTCCCTCAGTGCCTGTAAAAAGAAACTCCTTTTCTCAGATTCCTTGCTTCTTGACTCTTTCTTCTGAAGTCCTCTGTACTGGTTTATTTTATTTATTTATTTATCCAATTTGTATGCCACTAGATTCTCAATGACTTTGCCTGTTTGTTCCAGTCAATAATAATAAGATTTACTAAGATAGTATTATCTTAGTAAGTAATAAATCTACCAGGATGTATGCCAGACCTCTACATGCTAACATATAACATTATAGCTCCCAAAATATGTGAGATTTGAATTGCATCCAAATATACATTTTCCCTTCAGACACCGACACCATTTTTGCATCTTTAATTTTAAAGCTATAATTTTTAGCTCAATGAAATAGTGTCAATCATTTCACAATACAAATACAATATAAAGTAATATAAATGAAATGCCTTTTGGAAGAACTGTTTTAATTCTGTACTATCTGAAGTTTTGTAGGATTTCAGCTATTCTTCTGAGGAAAACATAATTAGTTGTAAGTACATGTAAAATATCTAGCTTTATATCAACATAAACCTATTATAAGGTTTAGAAACTATTTCTATGCATATTTTTTGACAAGGTCCAGGAGTTTTGAATAATTAGTTACAAATATACACAAGTAAGAAAACAGAATCAACCTCTTTTAAAATACATCTTACAGTTTGCAAACTAAGCTGGTGGTTATTGGTACATCAATTCTTGTACTTTTTCTTTGATATTGCAAGGAATACCAATTTGACGAATTACACTAGAGGGCAGCATGCTACTACAAGGAACATGCTTTGGGAATATTTCTAATTAAATTTAACCTAAATTATATAATATTTATACTTAAATGTAACATAAAAATAATATTTCTAATTACATTTAACAAATTAAATACTACTTTTAATTAAATTTATTTATTTGTTAAATTACATGCATAAATTAAATGCCTGGAATTTAAAAACTGCAAAATATGAACATCTATAGATACAAAATTATGATGTATACTGAGCTGGATAGTAAACGAAATAGAAGAAGAGTCCCTGTGTGAGGGTGATAGGCAATTCCAAAATGTGATAGACGAGAGAGAGAGAGAGAGAGAGAGAGAGAGAGAGAGAGAGAGAGAGAGGGGAGAGGGAGGGAGGGAGGGAGGGAGAGATGATAGACACACAGATCCC
>JANHFL010002723.1:362108-373672 GCA_032468155.1 Oxyrhabdium leporinum | reverse complement strand
AAAGGAAAGGAAAGGAAAGGAAAGGAAAGGAAAGGAAAGGAAAGGAAAGGAAAGGAAAGGAAAGGAAAGGAAGTTTAAGCTCAGTTCACCAATCATATACGTGGCATATATATACTTGCCCATGCCTTCAGCATTCTATTTTCATGCTCCGGGGAGGGGGGGGATGTGTATAATGTATAAAGAGTAATAGACCTTATAACATCCTTTAAGCACTGGCTTCTGTTCTGCTAATGTTATAATGATTTCAGAAGAAACAAATTCTTACTCACTCACTGCAGGCAGGAACATTTGTTTGTTTGCTTTACTGCAGGCTAAGTGTTTGTGTGTGTGTGTGTGTGTGTGTGTATACACACACACCTGGAATAATAAAACAGAAAACAAAGATCCAGTGGAGCCGACTTTCAACTCATAATGGAATAATCTAATTAACTCTTCATTGTTTGCCTCTTTTTTCCCCCCAGGGTCATTAAAGTAGTTGTAGGAAGACAATGATAATCATGAAAAATCTACCCAATATAAGGCAAAGCCATGAAAGTGAGGATTTTGCACTAAACTGGAGATTTGTATCATCTACAGCTTTGAATGGGTTGGTGATGGCTAGGGATGGATGGACGGATGGACAGATGGATGGATGGGTAGATAATAGATAGATGATAGGCAGACAGACAGATGATGGATGGATGGATGGATGGATGGATGGATGGATGGATGGATAGAGAGACAGAGAGATAGAGAGAGAGATAGATAGATGTGTGTGTGTGTGAGAGAGAGAGAGAGGGAGGGAGGGAGGGAGAGAGATGGATAGAGATGGAGTACTGTATCTGATGATGATGTGCATCAGTTACAGACTGGCCATTCTTTCCAGCTGGTGTTGACTTTTGAACTCTCCTGGCCTTCATCGTATAATAAACCTGGAAACATTGGCAGGGTTGAATTTACTTGTGGTAAAAACATGCAGTTGGTTTAGCAAGTGGCATGAATTCAGCCAGTGTGGTAGTAAAACCATGCCTACAGAGATTGTCAGTCATCCAGGTCATGGTTGCCCAAAGGTGCTTTTTCCAGAGGCAACAGGACTTTTTTTTTGTTTTTCCTTGAAGACATTTTGGTGCTCATCCATGCTTAGCCCCTCCAGCAGTCGAATCAGAGGAGGAGGTGTGGGAGTCAAGGTCAGCATCAGGGCAACCTGGGAGCTCGATGGGGGAACAGGGAATGGAGCTGGCAGAGAGAGAGACAGAGACAGAGACGGAGCCTGGGCCGCCTGTCAGCCCTCAGATGGAGTCAACAGCCCGCAGGTCTGGAGGTGGCTGATGAGGAAGAGGAGGAACAGCTGGGTCCAGTGCCCGACATACGGATGCTCAGAAGGCAGAGGAGAGGAGAGCAGTGGAAATCTATGGGCCGGGCCTTGGGACGGAAGAGCCACCGCTGGCAGCAAGGCCCCACCCTAGCTCTGGGGATCAAAGGCAAGGGGCGGAGATGAATAGGTGTGGCAGGGAGAGTTCATCTCCCTGCCGGACGGATTTGTTAGCTTGCGAGATAAACATTTTGCTGGGACTGCTGGCGCTCCTAATGAAGGAAATCATTGATTTAACTACAGAGGGTTTGTCGTGGTTAGGCAGCTGGGTCACAACAGCAACCTTCCTACATTTTATAGGCAGGCTAAGGCTACAGTTGAATTTCTATTGATTGCGTTGCTAATTCCGCCTTCTAACATCACCAGGCAGGAGGCAGGTAGTTGAATTGTATTTAACTGGTTTTATTGTGATGTGACTAAGATGGATGTGGTCCTCCATTATTCGACAGGGAGTGTGGCTAATGAAGCCATTAGCTGAGCTAAGGCAAGGGGAGAAAAATAGGGAAATTACCATTATTCCGAACCCATTAAGTTGTAATCTGCCACTTTCTCTCCTTACTCAGAAAGGCATCTCCTTTTGAAGGCCTCCCTGACTGTCCTTTAAAGATTCATTAATTCATTAACTTTCCAAAGGAGATGAGGGGGAAACACAATTGAAATTTTAATCAGCGTGGCATGTTGTATTATTAACATTTTGAACATAGCTGCCTCCGCTGTTGGACGGCGTCAGGTTAAGGTTAAATAAACTACATTACTGCAAATAATATTCTGTTTCATACCATAAAACATAAAATGCCGAGGACAGAAATTGGTTTCATGGGTAAATTGAATTACGATGCGGGGCTCGTGTTGCAAAGTCTGTTGTTCGCATTTGCATTCTTGCTGGCGATTGTGAATATCAACGCAGTTGCGGTAGTGGCATTAGTTGCCCCAATTCCACATGTGAATTAGGGTAGGGGAAATGTAGACATGGTGTGAAGGCTGCGTTCCCATGAGAGTGCTTCATACATGAAGGGGCATGTAATATAGCCAAGGAAACTCAACATCTCAGTGAAAACCAGACTATTTCAACACGTGTTTGCATGTGAGAGAAATTGAGGGGCTGCCACAAAGAAGAGGGGGGGGGGATCACCCTATTCTCCAAAGCACCAAAGGCGAGACAAGAAGCAATGGATGGAAACTAATCAACGAGAGAAACAGCCTAGAACTAAGGAGAAATTTCCTAACAGGGAGGACAATTAACCCGTGGAACAGCTTGCCACTAGAAGTTGTGGGTGCTCCATCACTGGAGGCTTATTAAGAAGAGACTGGACAGCTACTTGTCTGGAATGCTATAGGGTCTCCTGCTTGAGCAGGGGGCTGGACTAGAAGACCTCCAGTTCTGTGATCCTGTTATGAAAATAACTCAGTTATACCCACCAGATTAAGGCAGGCCTTGTGAATATCAATATAGCTTTGCGTTCATATTGCGTAAAGGGAAAGAAGAGAAGCTTCTCTGGAGCTACCTGCAAAGGTTGAGGCCATCTACTCCTTAATAAGGAACATGGATTGAGCATAACCCCTACAGAGTTGAGGAGCAAGAGATATTGGCTTTGTCTTCTCGCCCAAATGACACCCAGGGCCACCAGGCTCCAGAACAGACAAATGAGACCATCTTCCACAAGGCATAATCATAATTAATGAACCAAAGGGTCAGTTTGAAAGCCTGGGTGGTCAGTTGACCTCTGTTAATCAGTAGTCAAATTTGGTCTCCATGTATTTCCGAACTTCAGACTTCTAGATGGTTTGGAATTTATTTTTATGTATATATTTTGGTTGCTGTTTAATCATTTAAAACATCATATAGCTGCCCACCTAACAACAAACTCTGGTGTCTCCAATCAGTTGCTGTTTTGCAGCCAAGACTTGTCCAATGGAGTCTGAGAGCTGTCCAAAGGTGCTTTTTTTCAGGAAGCAACTGGACATTCTTTGTTTTTCCTTGAAGAGGTTTCACTTCTTATTCAAGAAGCTTCTTCAGATCTGAAGAAGAGAAGAAGCTTCTTGGATAAGAAGCAAAAATGGGTTCAAGGCAAGAGAAAGGAAGTCCAGTTGCCTCTTGAAAAAGCACCGTTTGAGACAACCAGCAACTGGAGGACTGGAAAACTCCATAGACCTTCAGTCTGGCAGATGTTTGTCTACTGCATTTGCATCTTCTTCTGCCTGCCTGGAAACCGAATCCTAATTCTAATCCCGGAGTTGAACCCAGAATCAGGGTGGCTCATCAATCAACAACACCGGACGACCACGGTGGGTGACGTGCCGCGTTCCCCCTCCGAGCCTTTTCCCCTCCATCCCTCCCTCTCGTTCATTCCTTTCGTAGTGATACTGTCAATTTGATTCATTGCCTTCCGTGGTGAGTTTGTTCTGTAGGTCAGGAAACCTCACGGCTGCTTGTAGCAGCAACACTGGAAAAGGACAAGTAGCTATTTGCATCTCGGTTTAATGTCTTGCCGTGGAACATGGTTGGGGGCAGCTACAGGAAGGCAGACTTGAAAGAAACAGAAAAAGGAAAGACTACCAAGGCAGCTCTTTCCTATTCCTCTGGAGGAAAAAAAATATGTTTATGGCCGTGCAATTAAGGTTAGAAAGAAAGTATAGGAGTAATAGAATTACTAATTATATTGCTTTACATAAAGAGCGACATCAATATTATCTAGTACCGTTTGTGGTGCTTAATGGTGGCACGTGGAATAACCTTTGATTTCAAATGAGGCCCTTAAAGCTTACAAAATTAGAATGGAATGGAATGGAATACAATGCAATGCAATACAATACAATACAATACAATACAATAGATATTGGAAGGAATAGAATAGAATATGAATAGAATAGAATAGAATAGAATAGAATAGAATAGAATAGAATAGAATAGAATAGAATAGAATAGATATTGGAAGGACTAGAATGGAATAGAATGGAATGGAATTGGGAGGGAGAGATGATAGACAGACAGATCCCGATTTCTGTTTGAATTCAGTATTGCTGCTGGGAACTCTGAAAATGACAGGTCTCAGGTTCAACTTCTGAAATTGAGCACTGGAACTTCCCTTGCTTATCTAATGCTTGTAAAACCCTGACCATGACTCTTTCACTTTCAGCTGGTAGGACGTCATGTTCTGGAAGAAATACCAGAAATCTAACGAAGTCATCACTGGCAAGTTTCAACAAGCATAGTATTATATTGCCTTCCTGAGGCTAGGATTAACTGAAAGTTAAGTCATTGGAATGACTGGCTCCAAGGGACATTCTACATTCAAAAGAGATTCTGCAATGGCTAACTCGTGTCTTCCTGTAACTTAACTGTCTCTCTCCAAGTCCTGTACTCTGAGTTGATAAAATACAGGTTGTGGTCTTCTTTGTGTAATATTCCTTCCCTTATATCCCTCAGTCACTTTTTCTCCAAAGCCATTCTTTTTTAGTAGGCCAAATCCATTTCTTTCTTTGCATTTCCTTACTTTGGTCTGCCAAGTTTAGAACATGGAGGTAAATTTCAAATTGTTTGAGAATGGTAGAATGTTACATGGTTGAACCAATACATATAAAGCCTTCTTCCTACATGAACCTGTAACCTGGAAAGGCAAATGAGCAAATATGTATTTGCTGGTGCAATGGGAAAATATTTGTAAGAATCTTCAAGGCATAATTAAAGTGTTTTAATTTTGCAGTCAGGGATAATATCCTAAGAATATAAGAATAACTGTGAAGGACACACACACACACAGACATTTATGAATAACCCTCAGAATGTCGCTTCTGACTATAAGCATCCTAGAAAACCACTGAGAGTTTTGTAACTGTTCGTTTAAAGATGATCTTAATTCATCAAAGCACTACTCAAAAAATGATCTTCCATAAGTATTGAATAAAATGATGCTCGCTTACAATATGAAACTACATAATATTGTTTCCATGTTCCTTCTTTAAAATCCAGAATAGCAACTGGCTTAAACTAGTTTTAAAGTCCAGTTCTAGCACTTGTTAGGTTATACAAAGGAAGAAGACAACTAGAAAACAGGCCTACAACTTTTGCTACAAATAGCCTGAAACCATCTTCTTTTATACTCAATAGCTGGTATTATTTGGTCTTTTTACTTCACTCAAAGAAGTGAGTCCATTTATGTACATTTTTAGGTAAAGCACAAGAATCCTTTAGTAGATCTCTCTCTCTCTCTCTTGCCTCATTTGTCATTTAAAAATGAAATAAAAAAAATAATTCACTGCAGATGATGGTGATGATGATGACTTGTATTTAAGGGCAAAATTCAGTTCATAGATTCTCCTAAGCAGCCAACTAGGAGCAGCCTGGCCTGTTCTCACTTGGGAAATAAAAGCCAATTTCTAAAAGAGCTCTTTAACTGTGACCAGCCTTGCTGATGGAACAAAAGAGCAGCTATAGACCAACAGTTTCTTCTCAGAACATTTGCCTGTTTATGGGACCAGCACTGTATAATGAGCAGCTCTCTTTTTTTAAAACCACAGAATGACCTAATGCATCAATACTTTAAATGTTATAAAAAGCATTTGCATACAGCGATCACAAGAGCCATTGCCTGTGGAGGCTCCGGCCCCTATTGATGTTGCAAATGAGGGGGATGAGAATATCCCCTTGTGTTTCTGAGCAACCTTGGTAGGAAATGAAATGAATTCTTTCTGCTTTTGCTTTTCAGGGAAACATCTTTAGACAAATCTCTTAATTGACATCCAAAATGCAACTAATCATTTTCTTCACGGACATACAAAATCATTTGTCCAACCAAAGGAAAGCAGAAAGATGAAAGGTAAAATGAGACAACTAAACTTAGAACAAATGCACTGTGCAAAAGGAGAGGACGAATAGGATTTGAAATGGTCGGCATGGCTCATCTCTAAAACATAAGCACAACATAAACTGCAATGGTTTTCTTAAAGCTGGCCAAACAGACTTTAAATATAAGTAGTCCCATTTGTTTAGCGAATGTTCAAAGTTACAATCACACTGAAAAAAGTGACTTACAACCAGTCCTTGCACATACCACCATCATAGCACCCCTACAGTCACATGGTCAAAATTGAGGCACTAGGCAACCGGCTTCGATTTACGAAAGTTACAGCATTCCAGGGTCACATGATCACCATTTGCAACTTCCTCAGCCAGCTTTTGAACAGCAAAATCAAAAGGGGAAGCAAGATTCACTTAATGACCATGTGATTCACTTAACAAGTGAAATGATTTGCTTAACAACCATGGCAGAAAAGGTTGTAAAATCAAGCGCAATTCACTTAACAACCACTTTGCTTAGCAACAGAAATTCTGGTACCAATTGTGATTGAAAGTTGATTGACAGGGCTATGTGGAGTCCCATACATAGAGAATGATGACCATTGTTCATTTGGCAAATTGGTGTTCTGATGTTGGGATGCAAACAAACTGTTACCATTCTTCTGCAGTTGATGTACTTTGCCCTAATGGTTAGGACATTATCAACTTGCAAAAATGATAATTTGCATACCAAGGTAAGGTGGGTAAATGGTTCCATTCACTCTTTGACCAAGGCAGGATCAATGACCGGGAAAAGCCATAAAAAAACACAGAACAAAAAGAACTCAAGTTTCAGTTCATTGCAAGAGCAAAGTCCAGGATATTAAATGGTACGCATATTGCACATGTGATGGAGTTTGCCAAAGAAGAATTTCTGGGTCCTTCTTTTGACAAAGGTTTATATGGAACTGGCTAGATTCTACACCATGTGGTCTAAAATGGTGAAATAGAGGAAAATAAATTCAAAAGAAGAGTTGCCATTTGGGGTACCAAATCATATTTCTTCATCGCATTTAGCTCCAAATGTAAATGTTTGGGGGATCTTTTCCTCAGATGCAAAAATAATTCACAAATGAATTAACTAAAACTGTGTGTCTCATGTAGGTCCGGAAGAAATTATAGGACTACCTATTTTCAAGTTCCTTTCTTAATCTTGTTAATGTAACATTTTTATTATTTATTAATATTTATTATTTTTATAAATATACCTCAAGGTAATGAATATATCCAACACACCTTCCTCCTCAAATTTTCCCCAGAAAAACAACCCTGTGAAGTGGGCTGGACTGAGGGAGAATGACTGGCCCAAAGTCACCCAGTTGGCTTTCATCGCTAAGGCAGGACTTGCTCTCCTGTTTTTTAGCCTGATGCCTTAACCATTAGACCAAACTGGCTCTATCAAGTGATTGCACCTACACAGCTACACCACAGCTACACCCCTCACCAATATTTAATGGAGACATAATTCATTCCTGCTAGGCCTCTACCTGTTGGAAATTCTGCAAGCATTTTTGAAAGCAAGGCAAACTGAAAAGCAGATGTGAAAGCAAGGCTAACTTTTCAACAGATGTGAAATCCCATCCCCCATTAGCCTGAAATGATAATCTGACTATAGGACATCCCTAGATTACCTCGTACCGCGCGTTTGATCTAGTCATGGTTACTCGGAAGTTCCAAGGTATGACCTATTCGGGATTACTTGGAAGTTCCATCGATTTCAAAGGTCACTCCCATTGCAGAGAATTGCAATTTAAGGATTATTTTTATGGCTTCCTGCTTATCAAAGTCATTTCCTCCTGTAATAGGCATGTGTCAAAGATTATCTGAAATGAAGACGTGCAATCACTAATGGACAACCTTTAGGGCAATTAGCTCTCTGAGTTCAAGGTAAACAAGCAAGATTTATCACTTGTATATTTACAAGGAAAAAGAAAACCTAAATTAGAGTTAGAAGCACAGTTGCTAAATAAACCATATCATCCTTGGACGTTGGCACAGCTGCTGCTTGATAGCTTTTGAATATAATTTGCATTAATACACACACTTCTACGACTAAAGTCACGAGATGTTGTGTTGTGCTGGTTCACTTCCTTTCTCCAAGGTTGGTTCCAGTCAGTGGAGGAGATCCCATCCCTATGTGGGCTGCCAAAAGGCTCAGTGCTCTGTCTGCTCCTATTCAGCATCTACACAAGACTGTGAGTGAACTCATTCGTCACCATAGGGTGAGGTATCATCTCCCCAATTACATCCGCTTGTCCCTTCAAATTTGGCAAGAGAGTCATGCTGTAGGTCTTGTCTCTCAGGAAATTATAGCAATAGCAATAGCACTTAGACTTACATACTGCTTCATAGTGCTTTACAGCCCTCTCTGAGCAGTTTTTTTTTTTACAGATTCATCTTATTGCCCCCCACAATCTGGGTCCTCATTTTACCAATCTCGGAAAGATGGAAGGCTGAGTCAACCTTGAGCTGGTGAGACTCAAACTGCCAAACTGCTGGCAGTCGGCAGCCAGCAGAATTAGCCTGCAGTACTGCATTCTAACAACTGTGCCACCATGGCTCTTAGCAATTATACTTGGCAAGCCCGAGGAAGCCTTCTCTGTTGTGGTGTCCACCTTGTGAAACATTCCACCCCCCTCCCTCCCCCCAAAGTAAGATCGGCTCCATTCCTCCTTACTTTCTGAAAGTCCCTCAAGACATGACTCTGCCATTAGGCCTGGAGATCTTGGAGTATAATGTGGTGATTGATGACCCAATCTTGTGTATGTCTATGTAAGTGTGTGTTTATATGACTGTATTTCACATGTTTATTGTTTTTATACTTTTGCTATACACTGCATAGAGTCACTTCTTATGATATAGGCAGCCATATAAAATTGATAAACAAAAGTTATTTATGAATAAAATAATAATTATGATGACTACAGTACTGTGGCAAAAGAAAGTAAATATAATAACGATAACAATAGGCTCCTTGGTGAAATCCCAAAACAACTGGAGCGCCACTTGAACACCATCAGCACTGACAACAACCCTGTCAGTCAACTGCAAAAGGCAGTTTTACTTGGAACAACTTACATCCCCCAACAATGTCTTTAACACCATCAGACCACAGTATCTGCCTATCCCAGGTCCTTAGAAAGGATCTGATAGGAGGATTAAAAATGCCAAATTCAGTATAAATATCTGGCTGACTGTGTGACAAACATCTGACTTAAATGATAAGAATACTTTAATCTATTATGAAACCCAAATAAAAATACGTGGAAAAAATTAATGAGTCTACTTGGACTTCCTTCTTTTGATGTGTTGTTTGAATCCAGACTTCCTGCTTGCTTCTGCTAAACAGAATAAATTTGTACACCAAGAACAATTTTGGATTACTATTCTAGCTTCTAAAGAGAGCAGCAAGCTAATAATCTCATGTTAGACTAAACAAAGCATTTTTAGTTTCTTTAGTTGTTTGTACTAGAAATAAGAGCCAATCAGGAATGAGTAATCTTAGTCCCATTAGCATCCTGCTTGCTCACAATAAACCAGGATTTACATAGATCCAAGGTTCACCAATTGCTCCAGTTTTCTTGGCTTTCTTTCCAACCCTGGTTCGCCCTTTCAGCATTTGGAATGAATCTCTCCTACAGATAGGCATTTGGTTCCTATTAAAGCAGTTTGTGGCAAAGAAAGAGAGTGAAGATCAAATTACAAATTTTCTTTCATCCACTTTGATACAACAGAATGATTGTTGGGATATTACCAGGAGAAAATGAAAAAGCCGTTAGTGACAGTGGTGATTAATTACTAAGTTTGCAATCTGATCTTGTTTCTCCAAGCTTGATTCAAGTAATCTAATTAGCTATCTCTCTTTTTTTTTAAAAAAAGGCAAGCCTTTTTAAAAAAAAAGTCAAGCTACCGTAATATATTAGACCTAATCAACCAAAGAAGGAATACATTATTGCAATTACTACAATTTACTAATAAAATAGAGGTTTTAAGATTCTTTTTATAGAAGTAATTAAGTCATATTTCATACCTTCACATACTCCAAAGCTGGATCCATAGCATTCTGGTCTCTGAAAAGAAGTAGCAGTATGTTAGTATAATCATTTTGTGTAATTTAAAACAAAATCAGTTTTATCTTGTTACTCCTCTTTTACTGTCTCTTTTAAAGGAGTGTGATTTAAATCAGGGGAAACAGGATGGAAAGACAGATTTATTTCTGGTCTTTTTCTACTGGTAGCATCAGAAACCCAATGCAAGATCTGTCTAGCCCTTTGGCCTTGAACATCTACTGATTTGACTTCCAGTTTGCATCTAGAACAAGTTCTAGACTGAATTCACACATCATATGAAACCATAACGTAGTTTCCTATGCAGCTCTTACCATAATGATGTATAAACATGATCCATGCCCTAACATTGTTATCCCCTATTGAATAAATATGATAAAATACATTATTTTTATTATAAGATCCAATCCCAGCCTTGTGCCCTGGCAATATTTAGAGATATAGTTAATCAGAATCTGGACAATATATAGCACTGGCTTTTTTCCAGCCATTCAGCAAACATGGGATGAGCTATCAACTCAGCAAAAATTAGTATCATAAAAAACTAAACTCACAATGAACCATCTATCCATAGCAGTGGCCCAATTTATAAAATGCTAGTAGTTTGTAATAATAATAAAGTAATAAGAATGGATATATGGGAATATCTGAGCAATAATCAAACAATAACAATACCCAGAAAACTCCACGAAACATCTGCTCTAAAGGACTGTAATCTTCCTACAGAGCATAACTGAATACTATAAACGTTCTATTCATTCAGAAAATATTTAAAAAACACAAAATGCCATATTTATAATATTAATGGTAAATTAATGGTAGGAAGTATTGTTGGGTTTCAAATAGAAAAAAATAGCTTGTTTCACTGAGTAGACATATAGTATCTTCCTCCATCATTCTTGCCAAATGTGAGTGAAAAGAAATTATTTCTCTTCAACCCCACTCACCTCCCCACCCCCAATGATTGGAAGACAGCTTTTAAATGCACTTTTATTACTTGGGATGAATGAATAAGAGAGGAATTGAATCATTAAAGAGACAATGAAAACGACGTTCATTTTCTAAGCAGTAATTTAATACTGAATTCTATGATAAGCCTTTTGAAAGAGGTAGCATATGAAGGCAAATGAACTGACTTTTAATGGAAAATACAGAATTACTCTGTAGTTTTAGAATAAAAACAAATTGGCAAAGATGTTATTAAGAAGTACAGGTATAGGGGTGATACTGTGCTCTATTATATAGGGGTTCAAATTACTTTCCAGGTTTAATGCTGTACTGAATAGAAGTTGATTTTCTATTAAATCAC
>JANHFL010002723.1:310537-339031 GCA_032468155.1 Oxyrhabdium leporinum | reverse complement strand
CCCCCCCCCCCCCCCCCCCCCCCCCCCCCCCCCCCCCCCCCCCCCCCCCCCCCAATGAGAAAAAAAGACACAGTGAAAGCATGAACATTGATAGCAATTAGTATTATGCTGTTTCTACTGTGCCATACAGTTTATGGAGTACAAAAAAACAACAACAACAACCCACCCCAGAACAATTCCCAAGGACATTATAATCTAAAATATGACACAAAATAACAAAGAGAGACAGGAAAAACTGTGATTGTTGCAGTGACTAAGAGTTATTGCAGGGAAGGGCACAATATTAGGGGATCTCATCATGAATCATACAGTATTTTATTATTATAAATCCTGAAATCAAATTTAAAATACCATTTCATCAAACCCGTTTTGGCTTGTTACAAATACCTAGCCAATTATCCCAACAGTAAAGTATGCAATATGTGAGTAGAATGGGGGGGGAGGGAATGCCAATTGTTAAAATGACTCATATCAACCCTTTGCCATTATATCACGTTCCTAGTATATTTTTAAAAACTCAGAACATCTTTAAATGAGTCGTTCTAACAACCCCAAAACTCCACTGTTCTCTTTTCCATATATCAAATGACCAGCTCACTCCAGTGCAACAGTCTTTCCTTGTTATTAGTCATCAGAGTTCACCTACCATCATACATCAGTCTTTGCAGTAATCGTGTTGGGGAAAGTATGCACAATTTCTATGCCCACAGTCCTTAACACATACTCTCCATTTTTACTTTAAAAATGCCCAACCAAAGGAGGGAGAACACTATCTTTTCAGCATCCAAACCTTTGAGTAATTGAACTGGAAACTTTTAAATTTGATTCT
Source organism: Oxyrhabdium leporinum (assembly GCA_032468155.1). Lineage (NCBI taxonomy): Eukaryota > Metazoa > Chordata > Lepidosauria > Squamata > Cyclocoridae > Oxyrhabdium > Oxyrhabdium leporinum. The sequence goes on along the minus strand of JANHFL010002723.1, from coordinate 338,202 downwards.
GTAGTTTTCTGGAGCTTTACCTCAATAATCTTAGTGGGACATTGGGTAGACATACATAGGCATCAACTGAACTAGTTTTTTTCTTATTTTTTTTATCGTTTCTTTGACTCCCGAAGGAGTCCCTGAAGTTTGGTAGCCAACATTTTCGGAAATTCGCCCCTGAGTTTTTCCTAGGATTGAGAGAAGCTGACTCGCCTAAAGTCACCCACTTGGCGACTGTGCCGATGACAACACTTGAACTCAGCTCCTTCTAATCCAGCGCCTTAACCACTAGTCCAGACTTGACTCCCAAACCAGCATTAAAGACGGGATGCATAGCCTGCGTTGCATAAATGGCAAGATAAATTGTTCTCAAAGTTCTATTAAATAAAACCTTTATTTCACAACACTCAGAAGAAAAATAAAAATAAAAACAAAAACACCCCCGGATTTTCACATTAGAACCCCGCGTTGAATTCAAATCACTTACTTCTGCGTAAGGAAAAGAAAAGAAAAAACAAATGAACGATTTCAGTCCCGCTTTCGTCTCCACGAGTTCGTGCTACCACTTAACTCCCGGCGGGATCGGTCAATCCATCCCTCGGTCCGGGCAAAAAAAAAACCCACAAAAAAAACCCACGCGCAACTTCGCGATCTGCACGCCAGCAAGGCAGACTAACGGTGGGCAGTTGCACCAGCAGCACCGCAGCCAGGACTCTTCCCCCGGGTTAACCTGTCTTTGAGTTTCTGCTGCGCGCTTTCCCAGACCGGCTCCGTCCTCATCCCGGGCATTTGCAAAGCCAGCAGGCGCCGCCGCCGCTCTTACCTTGCCTGGAGCCAGAGGGGGGGGGGGGAGGAGCGCCGCGAGAGGGCTCGCGCACCGCTGTCAGCCAAGGAGAGCCGCTCGCTCGCTCGCTCGCTCGCGCGCGTCCAACATCGAGCACGAGCTCGTCCGGGGTCTCTTGGCAGCCGGCCAAAAGGTGGCTCGCGCGAGCCGCTGAGGCCAGGGCAGAAGTGTCGCTCGCGGCTCGGGGTTTCCCACTCCTGAAGCGATCCCTCACCGCGGCGAGTGACGCCGGGGTTGCCCGCTGCCAAGTCGGGCAGCTGCAGACAGTGAAGAGGGCGGAGAACGAGGCGGGCACCGGCCTTCCCAGCGTGATTTAGGGCTGCTCGGCTTCCGCCCCAGCGCCGGGCTGTGGCGGCGGCGGTCCCTCTACGTGATTGTTATTTGCATAGGGTGACCTCCTCTTGCCCTGGCCTGGGGCTCTCTTGGAAAACGTTTTCTGCAGTCTTCCACATTTAAAAAAAATTTTTTTTCCTCTCCCCAAACGAAAAAAATGAGATTTTTAATTTTTTTATTGCCAGCTCTAATTATTGAACTAAGCAGTTGGAAGTGCCAGGGTGTCACTGGGTCCTTTCCTTCCCTTAACTGGCATCCAATGCCCACAGGAGAATGTGTCACAACATCCTCTCTGTGCCAGCCAAGAGCTCATTGCAGGCCATTCACTAAGCGTCCTTAAATGAAACTGCAGCCAAGAAAAGAAAGCAGCTTCTGTGTATTTTGCCACCCTGGAAAAGGGCAATTTGCACCATCCATCAACTTTGGAAAGTTGGTTGATTCCCATGGCTCATTGCACTGCCGTGCACCAATCTATGGCCGTCTCTACAGTTTATGGAGGAGAAGCTGTCAATCTAATCACAGATTTGGTGACAGGATGAACAGGTAGCAGGTTTTGAACCATTCTCATTGTTGTATCTAAACCATGACCTGTGATTTAACATTATCGGCAGTTACTGAAACACTGCATCACCCAGTTTAAAACTGATTTATTATATGTAATATTGATTTGTGATTTAGGCTTACAGACAGGTTTCGATTAGTTAATGAATCCCACGAAACGGTCACATAATTTGAACCTGCACTATTCAAAGGGATACTAATATTGGAAATAGTCTTAACAGTGAGGATTTCATGCATTATATAGGTAGTCCTCAACTTATGACTACAATTGAACCCAATATTTCTGTGGCTAAGCAAGGCAGTTGTTAAATGAGTTTTGCCCCCATTTTATGATCTTTTTGCCACAGTTGTTAGGCAAAACATTGCAGCTGTTAAGTGAATCATGCAGTCATTAAACAAATCTAGCTTCCCTCCTTGACTTTGCTAGTTGGAAACCAGCTGGAAAGGTTATAAATGGTGATCACATGACCCCTGGAAAATGCAACTGTTATAAATACATGCCAGTTGCCATGTGCCTGAATTTTGATCACATGATCAGGGGGATGCTGTAATGGTTATAAGTGTGAAAACTGGTCATAAGTCATTTCACTGCCTTCTAACAGTCTTCTAACTTCTAACAGTCACGAAATGAATGATTGTAAATCAAGGACTACTTGTAATTAAAAAGGAACTTGGGAGGAAATAAGTTTTTTTTATTATCTCGTGTATGTTGGCTAGGTTTTGCTTGTTGTTCATCAGAAAAAGGAAAGGAAATGATAGTTGGAAAGCCATTACAAGGTGATTGGGATATCAACCAGAAAGGAAAGGGACTTGCAGAGCATTGCCAAAATCTGGACAACTATAGATAAACATAACAATAGATATGGGGAAGTTTGGGGAATTTGTGGTACTCCAGAATTTGCTGGAAAAGAGGTGTAGGACACTGGAAATTGTGATTCAGCAACACCTCTATGTCACTGATTTTTCAATCTGTTGAAGCCATAGCATCTCCATTCCTAGGTGAGTGAAACAAGCCAAAATAATAGTTTTTCATTTTTGCTGATCTCCTAGACCATGGTTAAAAAGTCACATTTGTACCTATGATATCTCACAGTTAACAGAAAAAAAGAAGCAACTTTTTCCAGTTTATTTCTCTCAGCTCTGATAAAGAAAAAGAAAACATCAGAAACACCTATGATTAAACATACAGTTAAATTATAATTTCAAGGATTAGATTCATAAAACAATATTTGGAAGCAAATCTTTCAGATGTCTTAAGTGTTAGAAAAAGAGAGGGGAAAATCACATAAACTATAAACATTTTGCTATTTTATAAATCTGTGTGAGTACAAACCATACAATATTTAAAACTCTCATAAGGGAAAAAGTCAGAAGTAAAAATAACAGGCAGCTCAATCTGGAGAAAAAAGTTGCAAACTGTTTTAGGTCTTATTGCATAACTTTCTTTGTTTCTAAGTCTTGGGAGAGAATATTATTTACCCAGATTCTCACAGGAAAATGTGAACATAATGTGGGGAATGGTGGTCTATATATCATGCAGATCAAGATAATAGATGAGGTAAGCGTCACATCAATTTAATAAATAAGTAAAGCATCTACCTCTTTCTGATAAGACATCATACACTGCACAAGCTTAGGTAAGTCTAAATGCTAAGGGTTCTTCCTGATGGTTGAGGTGAGGTGTTGTCTTCTCTTCTGAGTTCAAGAAAACAACTCCAGCATAGATTTTACTGACCTCATTGCCAGTTCTGTTCTGGGTTGCAGCTGAAGAACACTATTCTTATTTCCCATGCACGGAAGCCTGCATTTCCTCTCCATCCATCTCCATCCCTTTTCATGCACCAGGAAAACAATTTGCCAATCACAGCATGACAGTGACCGCCCATGGTTTTGACAGATAGATAGACGTAAAGATTTAGCTACCTATCAGACTTTGCTCCCTCGTTACCTATCACTCTTTCCCAGACTGGGAACCAGCTATCTGGTTGATGGGCGGGTTGTGTAAAGCAGCTCTTACTTTTCTGCTTCACTGTTCAATCATCCTGCCTATCATTTATTGTTCTGCCTATGTTTGAGCACGAGTTTACAACTTTTCTAGAAAAGCGGTAAAACCTGCATTCAAAAGAAGCCCAAACAATAGGTGACAGGGATTGTCTGTGTGTAGTCATGAAAGAGCAGAGAGGAAGCTAGGTTTTGTTTTCTCCTACATCAGGGGTGTCAAACTCACGGCGTCATAGCAGTGTCACGTGATGTATCAGGACTTTTTTCCCATTTGCTAAACTGGGCGTGGGCATGGCCCGCATGTCACACATCCGGCCCGTGGACCGTGAGTTTGACTGCTCTGCACTACATGAAATACACACATACACACACTCTCCTCTCTTTGGCTGCTTTTGGGCCGTGCTGATCCAGATGTCTGAGCTAGGAATCAGTTTAGAACCTTGACATATGTATTTATTCATTAAATTTATATGCCACCCATCTCACTCTGACAGTGATTCCAGGAAGCTCACAGCATAGCAAACAGATAAAAAGAAAATTCAAAATAATTGAAACTTAAGTAGGCTGTCGTAGACAGCCTAATCAAAGTGGCCAACAGGAGCTGAGCTGCATCGTCACTGAGCTGCTGCTGATGTACAGGTGGATGTGGTCCTTGACATACAACAGGTCATTTAGTGACTGTTCAAAGTTACAACAACACTGAAAAAAGTGACTTAGGACCGTTTTTCACACTTACAACCATTGCAGCATCCCCATGGTCACGTGATTTACATTTGTATGCTTGAAGACTGGCTCATATTTATGACATTTGCAGTGTCCAGGGGTCATATGATTAGCTTCTGTGACCTTCTGGTGAGAAAAGACAATGGAGAAGCCAGATTCACTTAACAGCCGTGTTACCAATTTAACAACTGCAGTGATTCACTAAACAAATGTGGCAAGAAAAGTTGTAAAATGGGACAAAACTCACTTAACAAATGTCTCACTTAGCAACATAAATTCTGGGTTCAATTGTGGTTGTAAGTTGAGGACTGCCTGTACCTCTTGCTGAATCATCAGCTCAATGACTACCGAAGCATAGATATCATCAAAATAAGAAGGCTGGCTTGTGTCAGGAAAAGATCAAAAACATTGCTCCCACCCACATTGATTCAGAAAGAGACAAAGTTAGTTGGCCCCGGCTTTGGGCTAGGGATGAGAGGAAGGCTGTGTGCTGAGTGCATGACCTTAAACATTGGTTAATGAAGCATCCTTGAACTTAATTTAGAGAGACATGTAGACAAACTCAAACAGGCTGATTTAATGTTATCACACTGACCAGCAGCATCTCACCATGATATCTGTCCTATCCTGACATGCTACTTATTGAACTTGGTCTTTCTGCAACTAAAGCGCCTGTTCTACCATGGAGTCAATGGAAAAGATATTTGGCTAAATGTATGCTTAATTTTAGACATACACATCCTGATTGGAATCTAGCACTGGGACGTAGACTGTGAGGTTCTAATGGGAATAAAGAAACAACAGTTCCACTGGGCTTGAAACCTGCCCATCCTCAAATCAACTCCTTTCTCAAATCTTTACTTAGGTCTCCAACAAAATACAGAGTTATCTGCACAGGGAATCAAATAATGAGCAGAGTATTGTAGCAGCAGGATAAAAATCTCACTCTGATGATTAAGTGAATTATTACTATAGAAATGGCTAATAGTTACTATTTGTTAAAATTCGATATTATAGCTATGATATATCGTATTGAACCATACTTGTTTCTTTTGTTTCCTCAGTTCAACCCCTCCACCCACCTTCCCTCCCCCTTTTCCCATTGTCTTTATTTATATTTGTATTTTGTATTAAGAAAAACTTTTAATTAAAAATGTAATTGAAAAAAGCTCCACCCCTTTTGTATATGTGTTATAATACTGCAAAAGAGACAGAGTTTTCAGCACAACAGCCCCACAATGCTTTTGTCCTTTTGCAGTCCCCTCTGGCTCTGATGAAAGCACATATGTGCATAGTCTTCTCTATTCATTAAATACCTCCTTTCATCTTTGATCCTATGGAAAGAAATGTACCAATGAATATTAGGTTGGAAACAACCTACCTTCCCCAGCTTACTGCCTTTCAGAATACAATTTTTCCCAGAATAGGCTTACTGTATTATGATCTAAATTCCCAGACTATTCCGGCATGTCTGGAAAGTACCAGACTGGGAAAGCTTGGTTTGATGCTTAGCTCATGCTCAGGTCTTATATACATTGTGGACTGCATAATACTGCATGCATCCGTTTCTTTCATCTTTCTGCATGGAGTTTATACCCTGGCCAAGAGTGAGTAGGTGTAGATGCACCAGCTCCAGTCATTGTCTTTTGTTTTTTGGATTTAATTAAAAACCTCTCAGTAATCCCCTCTTTTACCAATTGGCTATTTATAAAGGCTTCATCATCTTAAAGGACCTGAATTTCCAGATTCATTCCTTTTTCTTTAAGGTTATGCCCTCTTGCTACCAACTTTTCTCAACTCCTACATGCTAGCAGCTGTCTGAGAGGAGTCCCTGTTTTGCCTCAGGTTATGATATTTTGCAGCTGTGTTGTCTTCTGTAATCCCAAACAACGCCCCATTGCTGGGGGTTCTTTTTTTTGGCCTGAGTTCATAAACCAGTAGCCCAAGGGCATTGCTATTACCACATGGATAATTACTCTGTTTTAGCCTAAGAAGCACCTTTCTAAGTATTTCTTGGTCAGCAATATGAATTTTTGAACTTTGTTAGAAGTTTTGGTTGCTTAAGAAGAAACACTAACAGAACCATTTTTAAATATCTTTCCCCAAGATTGTTTTTATATATATATATGTATATATATATATGTATATATATATATACACACACTCAAAGAAATTAATGCAGCAACTCTTTTTGTCTCCAGCTACAATTGAACGTCAGCTGTTCACACAACATCCAGTTATTAGGAAGAACACACAAACGTGCTGCTACGTGCTTCTGGATTGCTCATTTTTGCTTCTTCCTGCGCATGAGATTGGATAAGCAAACCAGGAAGCCTGTTCTCCTTCCTTTGTTCTTTCTCTCATAACATTTCATAAAGTAGGATTTGATCTTGGCTTCTGATTCTGGCTGGTTTGGGCAGGAACAACCAGGAATCTCAGTCTACAGTTAAACACCCATAAATGGAGGGTTTTAAAACGATTAAGGCCCCAAGCTAAAAGCCAAGAGACTGAGTTCTAGTCCCGCCTTAGGTATGAAAGCCAGATGGATGACTTTGGGTCAGTCACTCTTTCTCAGCCATGCTTTCCTAACAGGGTGGTTGTGATGAAGAAAAGAAGGAGGAAGGAGGTATGTTAGATATGTTCACCACCTGGAGTTTTATTTATTCAAATAAAAACAAAATAAAACATCTAAAAAATCCCATTAACAGGAGGAATCAAGCAAAAATAGTCACTCAACTCAAATAAGACAGAAGTTTGTTGTTTTTTTTAAAAAAGTATTATATATTCCAACAGAATCATTGTAGACCAATTGTTTGCATTGTTCAGTGTCTGTAGGCATCTGCATAGAGCAGGGGTGTCAAACTCATGTCGTCACAGCATTGTCACATGACGTATCAATACTTTTTCCCCCTTCGTTAAACCGGGTGTGGGCGTGGCCAGCTTGTGACACATCCAGCCCACGGTCCTCGAGTTTGACAGCCCCGGCATAGAGTGTCAAGGGGAGGCAAGGGATACATTATAATACTATTGCACAAGTGACAAGGCTTATGTAATTTTCATCAGTTGTGTTGAGCACAATATGCACAAATCGTAATTATTTCATATTTCATATGTCAACATCATTTATAGGCAAATGTCTCCTTGTAAAAATTTATGAGTTCCACTAGATTAATCACTGACAATCACAATAATGTCATCAAGCAGAAATTTTAAAAATTACGGAATTATTGAGCAACCTATTTTTAACTAAATGCTATCCTTTCTACCCAGACATTCTATTCTAATGCTATCCCTTCATTACTAGTTTCTCAACGTGACAACATTAACCAAAGAAAAGTGTTCCATGCTAAACCATATTTTAACTGGAACAGCATTAAAAGATTCAGAACAAATTAAAATAATAAACTACAGTTAATTTTCTGTTGTAATTTTTTTATGTTAAGGCAAAGCTGCTCAAGATATCCTTGAGAAAGGAAAGGGCAGTGTAAGGCCAGGGCACACAGCTGCAGGATGTGGCATATTTCACCTAATTAAGCAGAGATACCTCTAACCAAACAGCAGCCATTATCTGTTTCTAGTATTCATTGTGTTTTAGAATTATATAGCCAATTTCGGTGAGTGTGAGATTATTATTAGAGAATTGCTAGTGCAGAATAAGAATAGCTCTAGAAGAAGAAAAACAGTTATGTTTATATAACCAAAAAGTTCTGCTCTTTTTTATCAAGACCCTGTTAGGAATAACTCGGTGAAATACGTCACAATAATTCCTTTCTGACACAAAAAAAATTGTAGTAGAGATTAACCAGCAGCTTGTACCATACCAGAATATGTCCAAATTTCCTAATTATCTCAGAAAAATTATGTGGGAGCTCAGCATTTAGTAAAATCCTTGTGTCAACAACTAAGAAGTTGAGATGAAGGGCTATTTCTGGTTACTGTTCTAAAAAATATACAGGTGATTGTTCCATTCAAAAAAGAAAAAGTCCACTGCAAATCTATATCCAGAGGCCTTTCTGAATTATCCCTCTTTATTATGTATATAAGATGATGTCACTCTGGACCTACCCCATCCTTAAAGCATTCTCCACATATTTCAAGTTCAGATCAATGGATTCCAGATGCATTTGAAGTTGCAAGGCAGCTCAATTCCTCTCAGGGCTGATGCAAAAAGTCCTTCCACTTAGAATATAACGGGCAGGAGTAATGCATGGCAGGTGCATCACATCCAAATCTAATGTACCAGGTAGTGAAGAAAAGGTACTTACTCCAGTTGTCAACATGTTGGTGATACCTTACAGCCAGGAGACTAAGACCTACAAAGGCAAATTTTCCTTGGTTGGAATTTCTCTTGTAATTTCCCAAAATGACTTCCCAGAGATTTAATTCTACTTTGTAAAAGGATCAGTAAACAACTAGAAACATCAGTTTCATGGTAGGCCCAGATCACTGCTCACTGATTTATGTAGTGGCGTTCCTGTCGAATGGGACACAGATTGATATAGTGATTAAGACAGGCTAGAAACTGGGAGAGGTGAGTTCTAGTCGTGCCTTAGATATGAAGCCAGCTGGATGACCTTAGGCCAGTCACTTTCTCTCAGCCCTGGGAGGAAAGCAAGGAGAAACCATTTCTGAAATCTTGCCAAGAAAAATAGTTAGTCCAAGCAGTCTCCTGGACTCAACACTGCTTGAAAGGTAACAAAACAATACATCCACACCCTTCCAAGAATATTGATATTTTTTCCTCCTTGGTTTCCTTCCCATATCAGCAACATATGGACTGGGCCTCCATTTCTGAGTAGCACTAGGCAGAATATAATTGCAAATATGTGTGTGCATTTTGTAAGATTGATGATGAGAAGGAGACAATGTGTATTTGCACCACTTTATAAGGCCTTGATAAGACCACATGTGGAATACTGCATCCAGTTTTGGACACCACAATATAAAAAAAAGTGATGAGACTCTAAAAAGACTGCAGAAAAGAACAGCGAAGATGGTTAGAAGAACAGTTGCGGGAGTTGGGTATATCTAATCTAGGGAAAAGAAAGACCAGAGGCAGGCAACATGATAGCAGTGTTTCAATATTTGAGGGGCTTCCACAAAGAAGAGGGGCTCAACCAACTTTCCAAAGCACCAGAAGGCAAGACAAGAAACAATGGAGAGAAGCAATCTAGAACTAAGGAGAATTTTTCTTACAGTAAGAACAATAAACCTGTGGAAAGACTTGCCTTCAGACGTTGTGGGTCCTCCGTCATCGGAGGTTTTTAAAAAGAGACTGGACAGCCATTTGTCTGAAATGATATATGATCTCCTGCTTGAGCAGGGGGTTAGGCTAAAAGACCCCTAAGGTCCCTTCCGACTCTGTTATTTTGTTATTCTGTATAAAATACTTAAAGCTAAAACAGGCTCCATTAATATTGACTTTAGACAATACAGAGATTTTTGGGCACATGACCTTCAGAAAGTGTAACATGTTTTCTAAGATCTATACTGAGCTTACTATCAGGTAAATACAAAGAGAGATGCAACTTTGAACCCAGAAAATGACAGTCCAGTTTTATTATTTTTATATTACTCATGCAGACCAAAAGAGTTGTTGCAAACAGTTTGGAAAATCCTTCTAGCTTAAAAGAATTAAGGCCTATTTGCAACAAGATATAAACAGCAGCACAAAGAAACCACAAAGACCCAGGGATTATAATTGAGTAGGCAGAATAAGGAAATCCTCTACTTAGTTACCTTTCTCGACATCCTTAGAAATAAACCTTATTTATTCTCTGCCAGAGAAGGAAGGTTACTTTCTCACTAGCACCACAGTGAATGTGTTATAACTTCATTTTTCCGATAGCAGAATTATTATTTTTTTGCTCACTTTTCTTTGAAACAATGAGACTCAATGAGCTGTAGATTATTTTACTTGGACAGTTTTCTGTGTCCTCCTCAAACTTATCATTGAAGTTAGAGCAGCTGACATGCAAGGACAATCCCTGCAAATGAACTAGTCTCTGACAGCCAATTCTTGAAGAATTATTATTATAAATACTGTCATTCTGCTGGCAGTACTACAGATAAAAAATCAATAGATAAAGAGTGCCCTGAATTCAGCTCAGGTATCATCCCCTCCTCCTTCTGCCTTCTTCAGATCTTATACTAAATACTTTGGCTGCTCTTATGTAAGCCTCTTATGTTTTGCCAGCAATGCAGAGTGGGATCAAACGTTTTTATCTGAAATTTCCCATCAAGCAGTATATTAAAAATGAAAACAAATGAGAGGGTTTTACTCTCTTTCCCTCCTCTCTGTTTCTGTCTGTCTCTCAAAAAAAAGTCTAGACCCGAACTTGGAAAGTGGATAGAAAATCTGTCCAAGTGGCTCATCTACAAAGGAGAGATGAAGGTTTGATGGATTTGGAAACAAACTGACAAATCCTATCTGTTCTATGACAAGAGGTATTGTAGTTTTATTTTATTTTTTGGAAACAAAGATATTTGAGCACTTCTCTGAGTGTCCAAATAGATTGATTTTTCCACCTGCCAGTTAGGACCTTACAAAAAAAAAAGGAACCTTTGCATATCCCCGTTCCCAAACCTGATTCTCATATAAAACATATCTGGATATTTTGACTGTTTAAAAGATATGTTCCCTGTTTTCCCCTCTTTGCAACTCTCCTCTTTTGTATAGTAACAAGCTCAGCGGGTGTGAAATTGACCAGAGTTTTAATTAGCAATAGATCGTCTAAAATGATCTGTTCCTGGCCATTTGGATTTTGTTTATTGTGGCTTGTCAGTTTCAGAAGAGCAACTGCTTTGAAGCAGAAGGAACAAAAAACAACAACAATGGTCGTGTCTTAAACATTGAGCAAATGTTTGAGAGATCTTAGGACACAACACTGTTTCATCAACAGGGAACCTGTCTTTGTCAATATCATGACTGTCTCTTCATCTACTCACTCCCTTACTCTCCTAGTTGAAGGTCACCATGTGAATAATGCAGGTGTGCAGAAGTGTTGAGAAATGAGTTATCATATAAACATTCCAAGAATGCATATTGTTTGATGCACCCAATTCTGTCAGATCTCACTTAATGAGGGAGAAAGATAGCATGAATTTGAGTTCCCTGGGCGCAGACCTAGGCATGAAGTATGAAGTGTATGATTCTTGCAAAATCTAGTATGCATGAAGGACAAGAATATTTCCAACCCATTCCTTTCATTATAGGTGTGTGTGAATTAGTTCCCAGTATCTATGTATGCTTGACACTTCCCAGATATTTCCAGATGTCTAAAGTTTGGCTGGCCTTGATAACTCTACTTCTTTAATTGTCACCCCCCCAAAAAAGTTTTCATTTCATTCTTGGGGTTATGAAGATACTCAGAAATGGCAAGGATTTGCCCCTAATTCTGAACAGGATTTGCCCCTAATTCTGAACAGCAGAATACTCTAATACCAAATACAGCAAAAAAAGAAATAAAAATCAACCTCTTCTGTCCTTAAGTCTCCTGCATAAGCACAAATATTTTTGAAACTCATGAGATGGAAGGAAAATTGGAAAGAAATTTTCAGGAAGCTTTTGGAATTGCTAGAGCTACTTTGCTCACACAGGAAGGAAATTAAGCAAATAGACAAATGGGTAGGGATGCAGAGACATAAACCTGACTTTGCTTCTATTCTTACCCTAATCACCTGTTATTACAGGGTGACGGGATTACTCAAACATTCTGATAATAGAGTTTTCCAAAGATTATCAGTTTGGTCCATAAGCACCATATTAAAAGTTTGAAATCAGTATAGACCTATTCCCTCTTGCTTTGTTATTAAATATTTACTTTCATGAACAGGAAAGGACTAAGAAATTAGCTCATTGCAGAAACAAATCACATAGAGTACAGGATTAGATTATCAAGAAGAAAACAAGAAAATCTGTTGACACTTTTTTCCTTCAGAATGGCCAGAACCTCCCAAATTGTTTCAAAACCTTGAAATAAATTTTAGTATATAGGTGATCCTCGGCTATGATGGCAGTTGGGACCAGAATTGCTATAGTTAACTGACACCATCATAAAATGCAATGTCACATGACTATGCTGTTTGCGATAGCAATTCTGGCAGTCCCGGTTACTGTCCAGGGTGAGGAATGCAAGGGTCATTAAGCAAGGATCTCATGAGCTATGACTTCTGATTTCTTGCCAATTTCTCCATGGACTTTGCTCATGGAAACATAGCAAGGAACATTGGAAATCACAGTTGTGTGACCGCAGAATATTGCTGAAACGTCAAGGACCGGTCATAAGTATCACTCATTCAGAGCAAATTGAATTTGAACATTTAATAACAAAAATCTTATTTGCAGGGTCTTATTTGCAGATGTATTTATTTGTCAAATTTGATTCAAGGCACTGGACAACAAGCACATAAAACAGTAAATGTAAAAAGAAACTAGATAAAAATTTATAAAACCACATTAGTAAATATCATAAAAAACAAAGATGCAAACCGTGGGTGAAGGAAGGATAATTCTTTTTCATATTTTTTTTATTATTCTATTATCTTACTTCTATCCACATGCTTTTCATTTTTTGTTATTGTTTAAGCTGCCTAGAGTCCCACTGTGAGATAGGGGACAAATAAATGTAACAAAATGAATAAATAAACCATCTAAGTCTCTGGTTCCCTGGGAGAACCCAGGCCTCATAACATAACTGGGTCTTTCAGACTATCACAAGGGAGCGAGCTAATCTAATTTTGGAAGGAAGGGTGTTCCATAAGGTGATGCCACAGCAGAGAAGGCATGTCTCCTGAGACCCACCAAGTGTAGGTCCCTAGCTGATGGTATCTGCAGCAGGCCTTCTCTGCCAGATCTAGTGAGGCAGGTTGATATAACCAGGTAAAGGAAGTCCCTCAGGTAGCACAGTCCCCCCACACCATGAAGGGCTTTAAAGGTTAAAACCAGGACCTAAAATTGAACCTGCAAACAACTAGCAACCTTGCAGAGTAGAGAGATAATATGCACATAACAAATTGTTGGGAAAATATAACTCAGAAATCAAACATGTTAAAGATTGTATGCTTGAATGGATGTAGAATCTAGATACAGTAGCTGATATGTAGCAATAACAATTCAAGTGGATTTTAAATTTACATCAAACACGTGTAGAGAAAGCGGAAATGTTTGATGACTAGTACATTACTTAACTGACTGCTAAAACTGACAGCTCATTCTCCAAAAATGATTGAAATGTAACAATCAGGTCAGATTATGTTTTTGTATTTATTTATAATGTTGAAATGGTCAGTAGTTTTTGAAAACTTGTTTATTATAGAATGAAACAGATACTAGAAGTTTCATTTCTTTTTAATCTCACTTAATATTACTAAATCTTATATTCCTGTAAAGTGTCGTAAATAAGGATTGCACATGAAAAAGGCTGCAAATATACTCTATGGGTCCTATTAGAAAAAAGAGGAAGGAGGAAAAAATGATTAATTCGGTTGTGAGAATATGCCTCAATGTCCAAAAATCTGACAAAGAATTTAACTCAACTTGGAAACCATTTCTAGTCTAGATTTCTATATATGGATTTGTACCATACTTGAAAGTTAGACTTCTTTTAATATATTAATAGTCTATCTCTTAATGATATGTTAAAATGAATTGTTAATACTTGGATAGCTATGTCTCTCTCTCTCTCTCTCTCTCATGTCAATAGTGACTTGGAGCTTTCAGGATAATCTAATATAGTCAGTTACTTAAAACCAATTAATGAAATATTGGAAATGTGTAACTTAATTCTACGAAAATTGCAAATTCTGTTTCTTCATGTTTATTTTTATTGTTCCCTTTTTTCTTTCTTCCTGTTTTGGTAATGTTTAGTTAAACTATAATTAACAAATAATATTAAGATATTTAGTCCAAATCAAACTACCACAAAGGAAAAGTGAAAATTAACACAGTTCCATTACATCTGAATATCCAAAGGGAAAAGACAAAACACTGCTGTAACCAGGCCTTTTTGTCTAGTTCTTCAACAATGTGATTCCAGACTTCTGGCACACAGTTTCCTTGAAGATTAGAGCAATGTTGATAAACAGCTGAACTCTGAGCTCACAGGTGCTGATAAAAAGCTCAACTGTTTGCTTTGAGGGCCAATCAGCTACTGATCAAAGCATCCTCGTGTTTGGCACCTCTAAACGTTTTTTATACTAAGTTCCACAAAAAGTGTCTCAAAGCAGGTAAAGTACAATATGGTCCTCAGAGCTTCTCATCTAACCCCCAAGCATAAACTTTACCCTGAGAGACACAAACTGAGGCAATGGGAAATACAGAAGATAAAACAGGACATTATCCTTAGCAAAACAAGCACACAATACACAGAAAAGCTAACCCAAATATTCAAGCATCTTGTCAACAATTGCCAGCTCCAGAACACCAACTTGGTGTACCAAGGTCATTATCTCCCAGGAATGCTCCTGTGAAAACAGCTGGATAATGTGATATGTCTACAGTGGCAGCCTTCAAGAGCGATCAAGGCCTAGCTCTCGATAATAAGGCTATGGGAATATAGTTTTAAGGACTGCTTGTTGAATTGTTAATATCTCTCTCACTACACCTATGTACCGGTTTTTCTGTTGGTAAGGGTTGCCCTGGAATCAGGAATTAATTTTTCTGAACAGCTCATTTTTCAGTTCTGTATCTCAACTGGCTATTAATGTTAGAAGAGCTACAATTCTCAGTAATCCCTTTTAGAAACTATTTCTGTACGCAAGATAATTTAAAACTAGGGCACTTCTAAAAAAACATATTCCCAGGTGTCAGGCAGCTACCCAATATACAGATTAGTTAGTTACTGGACTACAGAGTTATGATGATCCTTTGATACAAAGATCAAAATAGCTGGGCTGGACCACACTGAAGGCCCATTTAGCCCAGCATCTACTGTCCTATTGCTCAATTAGTTGCCTAGGGGAAACTCATAAACAAGACCTTATCTTGCTGTTTTCCCGCATTTGTATTCTAGGATACTGCAGGGCCAGCAAATAAAACCAAGGTTAAACAACAGAGGTTGCAACAATTCACTCTAAAGACAGAAAGAACAGAAGCCAGTGTTAGATCATAGAGCTACAGTGATAGTCCAGGCAGGATGAGTAGCAAAGACAGCATAGCTACCAAGATAATCAAGAAACAAGGCCCTAAGCATGAATGCTTAATAGGGGAAGCAGGATTCATCACTAGGATGACTGAACCATTACAGACACTTGCAGTAAAGTGAAGGCTATCATGCTTCGGTTTTCTATTAATACTTCAGACTAACTGGCAAAAAAGGCTACCTGTGATCAAAAACTCATTCAAATAGATCTTTCTTGCCATCTGGCACTCTTCCCTGCTGCCTGATATTGGGCTTCTTGGTACCTGCATTCTCCACAACTCAAGATGGTCCTTGCATTTAGATTTGGCTTAGATGCCAAAGACACTGTCTTCTTCATTGAGCTAGGTACCCCTTGCCTATCTTCTTTTCAGGCCTTGAATTATTAGATTCCTGGAATTCAAGGGAATTCAAAGGAATTCAAGGAAATTCAAAATACCAAACTTGTAGGTAATACATAGTGTTTTATCCTTCCATTCAATTATGACTGATTCTCAGAGATTCCCTGGACGAGTCCATGTCATTTTCTTTGCAGAGTTCTTCCAAAGTGGTTTCCCGTTGCCGCTTTCTAGGGCTGACAGAAAGTGACTGACTCAAGGTCACTCACTAATTTGTACCTAAAATGGATTAGAACTCATGGTCTCTCCATTTTTCTTGAAGCCTTAATCACTACACCAAACTGGCTCTCTTTTGCGCTAATAGTTAGATGCTATGTAGTTATTGATAACTAAAGTGGTTATTGATAATTCCCAGGAAAAGTGTACACATAATGATGATGGAGAGTGGTATTGATTTCTAGTAATAAATAGTTTTCACATATTTTCACTCATTCATGGGTATGAATGCCTTGGGGGAAGAAAATAACCTTGGGGGGGGCGATAGCCTAGTTGGGGAATTCTGGGAGTTGAAGTCCACAGGTCTTAAATTTACCAAGGTTGGATACCTCTGACATAGAGGGTATTCAAACCCAAAGAAAGTTTCCTTTGTTCCTAAAGTTGCAAAGAGATGACTAAGACAATGCTATTCGGGAAATGTAATATGTGAACAATTCTAAAAATGCATTAGTCCAAACCACAAAATAAATAATGCAAAGTAATAGATTACTGAACATACACATCAGAAGCATATTAAGTACAGTACTCATATTTCATATTGGTATGAGTAAGAAAAAAGATATGTATCCCATCCATTCTTGTAAAATAACCAAGTGCTGCCTAATGATGATGTTACCTGTATATAATCACATCACACCTCAGGAATTGTACCATTTTAATTGCTACTGATTTTCCTTTCTGAGTAATATTTGCAACTATTAAAAATGGTAATGAAATGTCAGGAGACTTTGCAGAGTTTTCAGAATTGTACGGAAAAATACAGCACGCCTAACTGATGT
This sequence comes from Oxyrhabdium leporinum, assembly GCA_032468155.1. NCBI lineage: Eukaryota > Metazoa > Chordata > Lepidosauria > Squamata > Cyclocoridae > Oxyrhabdium > Oxyrhabdium leporinum. The sequence goes on along the minus strand of JANHFL010002723.1, from coordinate 321,227 downwards.
TGAGTTCTCTGCTATGGTAGACACACCTAAACAGATAGTCCTTGACTTATAACCACAATTGAGCCCAACATTTCTGTTGCCAAGTGAGACATTTGTTAAGTGAATTTTGCCCCATTTCACAACCTTCCTTGCCACATTTGTTAAGTGAATCACTGCAGTTGTTTAATTAGTAACACGGTTGTTAAGTGAATCTGGCTTCCCCATTGACTTTGCTTGTCAGAAGATTGAAAAAAGTGATCACGTGATCCTGGGACACTACAACCATCATAAATATGGGTCAATTGCCAAGCATCTGAATTTTAATCACATGACCATTGGATGCCACAACAGTTATAAGTGTGAAAAGTCACTTTTTTGAGTGCCGTTGTAACTTCAAACAGTCACTAAATGAACTGTTGTAAGCTGATGACTCCCTACATTGTGAAGTTGACAATGTCGTATTCTTCAAGTGTTTAGGGTTTCTTCTTTAGCCAGCAAGACTAATGAAAAGGGGAAATGTTGGCTAGAGTTGAAAGGAACTACAGGGATCATCTTTTGAAGCCTGCAGAAAAACTGTACACATGTAGTCCTTGAATTACAACCATTCCTAGGGAACCATTCAAAGTTGCAATGGCAGAAAAAAAGTAACTTAGGACGGACTTATGACTGTTGTACGATGAGGACTACCTGGAAACTGTCTTTGAGATGTAGCCATCTAGCCTCATTTAGAAAACTTCCAGAGATGGAGAACCCAGAGCCTCCAAGGTAATTCTTCAATTGTGGTACAGATCTTATCGTGAGAAAGTATTTCTTTATATTTAAACAAAATCCAGGCAGCTGAGGCTTACTTCTGATCCCATTTCTGTGGCAATAGAAAATAGCTTCTGACCATCTTCCTAATTATATTCTTCTGTGTACGTGAACACTGATAAACATGTACTTCCTCTATCTTCTCTAGACTGAACATCCCAAGTTTCTTCTTTTGTCCACATAAGGTTGTTGCCCTCAAGTCCTTGTATCATTTTTGTCACCCTCCCAATTCTGTTTTAATCAGTCAGTACCCCTATGTAAATGTGATGCTCGGAATCATGCATATCATTCAAGGTGTGGTCTCAACAGTGAAGACATATAGGAGAATAAGGAATTTACATATCTTTGATATAGCATGCCTCTTCTAAAGTCATAATTGTATCAGCCCTTCTAGCAGCTGATTCACACTTCTGATTGATGTACTCTTTGTTAGTTACCACACTCAAGACTTTTTCCAGTGCAATGTTTCCAAGCCTTGAAACTACAATCCTTTTTTATGTTAATCCTATATTTGCCTCCCTAAAGGTAATACCATACATTTCTACCTGATGAAGCACATCCTGTTCCTATTAGCTCAGTGTACTAATCTCTCCAGGTTAAATTAGAAATACTTCCAATTTTGTGTTACATGCAAATAAATTGGATAAACAGCCCATTAATGTCATTATTCAAGTCATTAATAAAACTGTTGAATAATACTGACTGTAGAGAGATCCCAGCAAGATTCCACTAGCTACTGCTCCCCAACTCGATATACAGCCATTAATGTTCCCTTTCTGAATGCAGTTAGTCAAGCAGCTACGGATTCATTTTAGTGTAGTGTTCTCCAAGCAATTTTAATAGCTTGTTAGCGAGAATGTCACATGGAACCTTTCCAAAAGCTTTGTTGAAATGAGAGCAGATTATATCTACAGTATTGCCCTTGTTCAGTAAAGTTGGTATCTTGTCAATGAAGATGGGATTTGTTTTAACTGATCTATCTTGACAAAGCAATATTGAATATTAGCAGTCACAGTACTTATCTTCAGGTGTGTACTAACAGACTGCTGTGTTATCTGCTGTAACAATTTTTTTAGTATTGTTGTTAAGCTCACTGGGCAATAATTTAGAAAAATCACTTTTTTGTTGGTTTTCTTGGACAGGAAAACATATATGTGTTTCTCCAGGCTTCTATCATCTCCTCAGTTTTCCAGAGCGCCTCAGAGATAATAGCTGGAGCAAGTTCCTGCAGTTTTCTAGGGTGTATTTCATCAGAGGCTGAGAATTTGAATGAGACAATTAATTATAGGGTACTTTACCACACTTAATTTACCTGAATCCACCTCTGATGTAAAGACAGAGACAAAATAGGAATTAAATTCCTCTGCTATTTTCTGATCATCTGTCAAGAGTTCTCCATTTGAAGTAAGGACAGGTAGTTGTCAACATACAACCAATCACTCAGTGACCATTGTGGTTCTGTCAGACCCCCCAGTAAATACTTACAGAACAATCCAAAGTTCTGACAGCTCCCCCCCCCCAGGTCACATGATGGCACAAATATGTTTTCCCCTCCAAGGAAACAAAAAAGTGGACCACATTTACAGCTGTTTATGACCATGACTTAAAATGTTTTTTTCCAGAAACCAACATTTATTCCAATTTCTGGGGGAAAAAAACCACCCATAATGAACGATGGTTTTGCTTAATGATTGCCACATTTGCTTCATGATTGCCACGTTTGCTTAATGATTGCCGCAAAAAAGATTGTAAAATAGGGTCCAGACGTGTGATGACATACTTTACCACTGTCACGAATTGTTAGACTCAATTGTGGTTGTAAGTTGAAGACTACTTGTAGCCTTTACTACCTCTTTACTCTGCTTCTTGTTGTCAATATATTTGAAAAAACTCATCTTGCTGGATTTTGCTTTTCTTGCTAGCCTTAGCCCATGTTTTGGCCTTCCCTTCCTGATCTGAAGCTTTGTAGACATCTTGGCTTAGCTTTTCCTTTGCTTTCCAATAAGCATATTTCTTTAACCTAAACTCCATTGTGAGCTACCTTTTAACCACATTGATTGCTTTAGATGTCTCTTAAGTTTATTCTATATTCATATGATCTCAATTGCACTGGTCCTATTTTTTTTTGTCATCAAGTCTCAACTACAGCACTTTTAACTTTAAAATTACCTTCCCATGCTATTTCTCATATTTATTAAAACTTTGGGGGAAACACAGTACACATGAATTATACTTACAACCACAGTTAAGCCTGGAATTTTGGTCACAGATCATTGCAGTCGTAAGTCAAGTCACTATGTGACCAGACTTGATTTTATAACCATTTTTATGTCTGTCATTAAATAGTCAGTGAGCAAATCACATTGTCATTAAGTGAATCACTTGGTCATAAATGCAAACTGTCAGCATTCCAACTGACCAACTCCAACCTAATAAACTCTGAGACAAACAGCTCCTCAAAGTTCCATTTTATTAGAGCTGTCACATTGGCATATCTGGGAAAACCCGAATCTGAGAGTTCTGGGTTTTCCCTTCCCAAAAGAAAATTCAAAGATCCATCCCCTGCATCCATCAGTCCATCACAGGGTCCAATCAACTCTTCATCCCCACTGGAGACATCCCCTTGACTCTCTGAGAAAGAATGTTGTTGTGTTTGTACATCTACCCCACTAAAAATCCCCTCTCCCAAATTCCTAGGCACCAAATGTGGCAGTTTCGAAGCTTCCAAGTAAAATATGGCTTCCAAGGCTGACACAAACCAGTTGCCAAGCATCCAAAATGAGATCACATGACCATAGGTGTGGTACGGCAGTCATAACTTTGAGGACAGTCATAGCTAACTTTTTAAAATCCATCATAACTTCAAACGGTTGTTAAGCAACCAGTGGTAAATTGAGGATTGCCTGTAGATTTGTTTAAAAAAGGTTAATTGTATCGTGAAGATTAAGTGGAGAAAAAAATATAGAATAATCATCTTTGTTTATTTAGATAACCCTATATATATTTCCAGTTTTGAAGGATGAATGGATTCTTATTGATCTGCATTTATTTTGAAATAGAATATATGGATAAAGGGGTAATTCTGATGTGAAAGGAAATGATACCTAAAACTGATTAATGTTGTCAGGAAAAGAAAATCAAAATGAAAATATATCATAATTTTCTCTTCATATTTAAAAAAAACAACATATGTAACAGATATAAAGAAGAAAGAGAGGGAGAATATGTTGTGTCTTCAAAGAATGGATATAGTCATAAAATAATAATAAAATAACATATGGGACTGCCTTAAGGATCTACATAATACATAAAAGACAGATCTGTCTGTTTACATTTTTGGGAACTAAGTTTACACATCCCACTCACTCTTCTTTAAATGAAACATAAAGGCTTAAGGATTTCCAGTTTTAGTAGTTGCCAAGGTCAACTAGAGGGCAAATAATCCTGATAGATTATTTGACAGAATAATAATAATGCCGCAGAAGACTTTGACATTAGTTTCCAGTCTGCACCTTATAATGTAGTTAAGAATCAAACCCATCACTTGCATTGATAATGTGAATTTTAAATGTGAGCAGGAAAAAAAGGAAATAATTATTGCCAGACACTGACCGTTTCTTTAATTGCCTAAAGCATGCATGGACTGAATTCAAATCCCTTAAGCCTACTTTTTATTTTGTGTCTTTCCCCAGTCTTTGGGTCACTCTCTGAAGACTCATACAAAATAGAGGGTTGATAGAGACAGATAAGGTTGGGGAAGGTTGTAAGACCATAAGAGTAGATACAATATAGTGTTAGAATCAATTGCTTACATCATCTTTTCTCATATTAGTGTCCTCCAGATTTTTGAGCAAAGGCCACGCTAGCTGAGACATTGTGGGAATTCCAGCGCTGTGTGTCTAGAGGTCTCATGTTTACTGACCTACCCTCACCTATACAGATGCATACATATTTCTAAACCACTTCATAGTAGTGATTCCAGGAATATAATATAAAAGTGGATGAAGTAACTTTTAATTGCCTGTACTGTTAAATTAAAAAGAGTCCAAAACATAAACCAAACTACAGCAAATCAATTGGAGATCTAGCAAGAAACAGAAGATTGCTTACCTCAGCTTTTGGTCAGGTTGAAGAAAACAATTTTTCAAAGTTACAATTTTCTCACATTACCGTAACTTTTTAATCTTATGAATATAATTAAGTGTAGTAGAATGAGGCACAAAGCAAAAAGATTCCATAATTAACTGAGGATCAGATGATAATTAGTTCCCACTGTTGAATGTCTATGGTCGTATTTAACTTAGAGGATAGGTCTTTTTATAAACAAGATTCTCAGATTGAGTATGAGGATTTACTGTCTCATTTTCTGTGCCATAAGAGAGGGAATAAATGAGTTACTGAATTTCAGTTCTGCTATTCAACTCTATGTATATCTACGGTAGTAAAAATAATAATGTGATGTTATCCATTCAGTCGAGTCAACTCTTGGCGATTCTATGGTCTCTCCGCATCTTCCAATCTTGCACTACTTCTTTAGGTTTTTTGATAGCCGAAACTACATTTCCAATCGATTCTATTATTTACACCAAGATATAAACCACTCTTACTTGATCTGATGCTCTCCATTTAAATTAGGGCAAAAAATGTCAGCAATTTCATTCCTGGAAGTAGCTCCAGCACACATCTGGAGAATATCTGATTGGAGAAGTTAATAATAAGAATACAAGAATAATTCTTATATGAAATTTCTGAAAAAAAAGAATTACATGCAGAAATATTGTCTGCAGGCAGTCTCACTTGAGATAAGGCTTTTAATTGCAAAAGCCACACATTTTTTCACATTTCACTTATCTCCAAGGTCTTTGTTTTGATTCTATGTTTTATTTTTCAAAGTTCTCCTCTACATTCTTGAGGAAAGCTCTTGAGTTTGTTGATCCTAAAGCAAGACTGAAGTTAAAGAAGATCTTTACAGGCATATTTCTTATGTTTCTTGCACAAAAAGTTACTTCTGTGATTTATTTTCTCATTTCCATGTACTGTTCTTTTCAGTTATAATCCAGGAAAGCTTATGCCAAAATAAACCTCAGTCTTAAAAATGATCTGTTCTTCTTGATTCCAGAAACTAACAGTTACTATTTTGGAAATCTTTTTGGAATGTAGGGTTTGGGCTACTGATTTTAATTCTTAATCTATGATAACTATAGAGCTGAAAGATTTTAGATGATTTCAACCCCTGAAATATTTTCCTACAAAAGGGAAGCCAAATTTAAAATGACACATTTTCTATTAAATGAACCAGTTTCGTATACTAGTTAAGGCACCAAGACAGAAACCAGAAGACTATGAATTCAAGTCCTGTCTTAGCCATGAAGACCAGTTGGGTGTCCTTGGCCAGGCTTAGCCTAGCCCACTTCACAGGGTTGTCGTTGTGGGGAAAATAGGAGGAGAAAACTATGTTGGATATGTTTGCCAACTTGAGTTATTTGTAAAAATAGTAAAAAATAGTAAAGGTGGGATACAATAGTAAAATAGTAAAGGTGGGATACAAACAAACAAACAAATAAATATGAATCTTAGCAATGATAGAGCTAGATAATTTTAAACTGGCAATACTCTAAAGATAGGTGGGCAGAAAGATATACAAATAGAAGTCTGAAAAGTCCTTGATTTACATAAAACGTATACATGCTAATATGCAAACTTGCAAAGCAAATATGGAAATGATGACTACAAATTTACAAGAAATATAACACATTTTACCCTCTTCTAGAAGGGGGTGACCAATTGACTTGTGTGCCTCTTCAACCTGTCATTCAGATGTGGCTAAATATTGGGACAACTTCCAGATTCCCATTTCTTTTTCTTAAAGGTTTTATCTTGTAACAGGACAGAAATTAGCCAGCTTTTCCTGCCACTTTGCAGCTGCAATTTGACCAGATTATTCTTTGGAGACAATGCCTTCAACAGGTGGATAATCCTCTGTAAAATATAGCACATGGCCTTCCTAAGGACATTACTCTTTGGAAAATTATTACAGTTATAGTTTAGAATAACAGCATTGGAAGGGACTTTGGAGGTCTTCTGGTTACAGTTTATACAGTTACTAGTACCGTTATAGTAAATCTGCTGCATTTGAAAGGCCTTCGCAAAGCTTCAGTACAATGCAAAACATGCTGGAAAATGCTTTTTGGATTGCTTGTAGGCTTCAAAGTAGCATATTGTACATTGTCTCCTAGTTGAAAGAGATCAAAGGAGTGAGAAACCTATCTGAAGCAATAGGTTATTACTATTAGCATAAAAGCCTCTTATAATTCCAATGTTGGTTCAAGCAAAGAGATAGCCAATTGGCAATTCACAGGATGGTTTTCATCCAAATCTATTTGATCCATCAGAGATGGTCTATTAAATCAAATCAAAGAACAGATTTAAAATGTATCCACAATTTAAAAGAAAAAGAAATAACATGTAATCAAACAACAACAAAAAATAGAGACAATCTAGATCAGTGTTTCTCAACCTTCAAAACATAGCCATACCTGCTGGGCCATTCTGGGAGTTGAACTCCACACATATTAAAGTCCCCAAGGTTGAGTAACACCGATCTAGATCCTGAGGTATTGAACCTGTGACCACTAGATTCATTCATTCGTTTGTTCGTTCATTCATTCGATTTACCATAGCTGCCCATCTCGTGTAACTCTGGATGGCTTAAAAAATTAAACATAAACTATACAAAAAAATTAAAAAAGTAAAATAACTATGCAAGCATTAAAAACATGAAACAATTAAAAACCATATTTAACAGTCAACAGTCACTTCAGGAATAGTATAGCCATTTTATAGCCTCTGCACCACGACTATTTGAACCCCAAACCAGATAGATCTTTGATCCCTATCAGCCCAGTCAGCATGGCCAAGAATAATGGGAATGGTAGTTCATCAGCAGAGAATACCAAATATTGTGCACTGAAGTGTTACAACCCTAAGATTTGGAATTAATGTTTGCACATTATGCCCCAAAACAAATACTGTTACTGCTAGTTGATACCATCTTTATTACAGAAGCTGCTTACACCAAAACAGCTAATGAATATGGGCTTTTTACTTTTAATTTATTTTGATTGAGTACAAAAACAAAACAAAAGAAATATAAATCATACAAGGAAAGAAGGAGGGGAGGGAGGAAGACAATTTTCTAATGTTTTATAATTATAATCGTAATATTCTATATAGACACTTCAATAAACAGTAGACATACTACATTACAGTTCTCCGTGGCTAATCCGCATTTGTTAGTGATTCATTCATAAATTATATTTCCTCTGATGAAACTACCATACTGGTAGATTATTTCATTTAGCAGGTTAATGTAGATGTTAGCTAGAATCATGAAGAGAACTGAGGGACCCCCACAAGAAAGAAAGAGGTCTTCAGCCAGATCTTAATACTAATTTGAACTGGCCTTGGAAGAAGAGAAGAATATCCACAATACTGTGCCCCTTACTCCCAACCACAATGATTGATTGTATCAAAAGCTACTGAGAAATCAAACAGTGCATGGATGGTGGCACCACCCTCATCCTGATCTCACCAGAGCTCATCCTCAAATGCAATCAATGCTGCCAAAGTTGTATATCTGGGTGAGAAACCCAGCTGGAACTAGTCCAGATAATCAATGTCCTTTATGGCTTTCTGAAGCTGCAATATGACCAAGGTTGGAGATGAGCTATAAGCTGTCCAAAATGATTGTGTCCAGCAATGGCTTCTTGAGCAGCTGTGAAGCATCAGTGAGGGTAGAGTGCATCAGTGGAACTACCTCTCAAGGATGAATTTGCCACCACCTGGATTCAGTCCCAAATTGTCTTCTAGAAAGCCTTAACTTAAGAGGAGAGGCATGGATTTAGTATATAGATTCATAGCTCTGAGAATCCTTACAACCTTGGGACTAATAGCCCAAAATTTAATAATTCCTTATACTTTGCCATAGATTCCAATTCTGATGTTAGTATATTATATAGTTGCAAATATTGTCACTGAGCTGTATTAGGTAAATTATATTTCTCCTTTAAAATAGAAAATGATTTTTTAAAACCATCATTTCCATTTGCTAATTGATAGAACACATAAATCCCAATTTCCACCCAAAGTTTTCATATAACAGCCTTTTATTTTATTCTGAGCCAATGAATATGTGGGGAAAAATACTTCTGGCTTCTGGTTGTCTGTTGGGTGATAATAGATATTCAGAGCTATACAGTGAGTTTGAATCACTGTAGCTAGGTATCAACTTCTGAATTTGTGAGTCTATATAATAGAATATATTTTGTACCTTGTTGTTTTTTAGTTCTTGAAGGAGTAAAATATTCAACATTGTTTATCTGGTTCACATGTTCAACTTCTGTTTCCTTATATTCAGCTTAACTCAGGTGGAGTGAATTCTATTACAGTTCAAAAGAATGTAAAAAAGGCTTCATAAATATTAATACAGTATACATTCAGATGCTTTTTTGACTTTGAAGCTGAGCAATAAGATTAAAAATACTTATTGTACATCTCCACAAAATATTGCATGATTAGAAAGATACAGTTGAGTGCAACAAGAACATATTAGCTTATTTTTTATTTGAAAGTCACAAAATAAATGGAGGTCTAAGGGTAATGAAAATTAAATTAAAAACATAAAATATAAAAGATCACTAAAAGACTGGTTAACAATCCACATATGAGAACACACATTTAGGAATACATATTAAAAGAAATTACAAGCTGTTTTAATTCAAGCTATTTGGGGAACCATATAATAAAACAACTGTTAGTTGTTTTTACTCCAATTTCCATCATTTATAGCTATTAACAATGCTTTTAACCAGAGCCAAATGAAATATGAGTTTTCCAAGGGTGCTAGTTTCTCTGATTTAAGTGAAGGCAATCTAGTGAATTCTTCAATTTGAAGCTAACATTCCATGTTCCATGCAGTACATACATAATTTATTGACCGCTGCATTCTATGAAGTACATTCTAGGTAAATCAATATGAACACCATTTAACCTATGTATCATGAAGATTAATGTATAAAATGGCTAGACTAAGAAAAGGAGAAAGGACATATGGAGTTGATATGTTTTATTAAACAAAAACCCTAAAAAATGCCTTGTAGAAGCACGTGTACACATGTGTTTTTGTATTTCATTGCAGTACTGATAAAACAGCATCTAAAACTGTAATAAAATTCTATTATCTCAAAGATCTGGACAAATCCATTGTTTTCACAGTGACACAATACCAGTCAGCCAAAAATTAGCAGCTAATTCCTACCTTTGAAGGCCCTCAGGGAAAGGTTCTGGTCTATTTAACTATTAAAACACTTCTGTGTTTTATCTTCCAGTTTGCTGTCTGTAGACTCCAGTTTTTCATTTTCTGTGGTTCTATGATGAAATTCTTTATGTGGAAAAAGAAAGGTGAATTTCACAGGAACATGTTTCAGCTTAATGTCCCAGAAAGTTGACTGCCTGTCCATTTGATGAATGGAGCTATCAAGGAGAAAAAAGTTATTCTCTCTCAAGCCATTATTAATGCTACATTATCTTCACAATCTTTCATCTTTAATCAATTTAGATTATCCAACTACGCTTTCAAACTCAACAGGATGCCCTTGGAACAACCTATTGAAAAAAAAGTTCATACAATTGGAGGACTTAAGATAATATTTTTCTCTGTTTAAGCTTGTCATTATTCTCAGGAAACTATCAATTTATTTCCTCAATAAGCTTCTAGGGCTACAAGCTATTATTATTTGTAAAGTGCATTTGTTTACATAAGGAAGTAGATAGATTAGATAGATAGATAGATAGATAGATAGATAGATAGATAGATAGATAGATAGATAGATAGATAGATAGA
>JANHFL010002723.1:291419-303329 GCA_032468155.1 Oxyrhabdium leporinum | reverse complement strand
TGTGCCAACATGGTTTCTTTAATAAACTCTTACTTGGATTAATTCTTATCTGAGTGCTGAGTGATTTATTGGAACTTGGATGGAACGCTGACAGTAACCTTAATTCCTTTTAAAAGGACAATCTCCCTATGGCAGAATTAAAAAGTCCTAAGTCTCCCAAATTCTCATCTCTACCAACAGTGAAACCTAAGGTTGTCATGAAAATTCCCAATCAGTCAGCCTTTTGACATTCTTGCCCTAAAGCATGTCATTAAAATAAATTTAAAAAATTAAATTATGATGCTGTAAAGGCCTCCCACACTCTGTCCTTCTCTTATCCTTTTTGTTTCATCCTAGTTCATAAAATTAAGCCTTCCAGGTATGAAGCATATCTTCATCCTGCTCAAGAAAGCATTTGGGCCTTGATCCAGCCAAACACTTTAGAACATGCTTAAAGTTTCATCCAGGATTTATGAGATTTGCCATTGACTCTGTGATTTGGAAGAGAAAGCGCACATTGATAAAATGTAAGGTGCTGAATTCTACTAGGATGTAAAAATTTGGACATTAAAAATGCTAATGAAGTCAAATTCTTTAATTATAGATCTGTGATCCAGACTATCAATCAGAATAGAGGTGGAAGGGACCTTGGAGGTCTTCTAGTCCAGCCCCCTGCTCAAACAGGAGATCCTACAGCATTTCAGACAAGTGACTGTCCAGTTTCTTCTTAACAACTTCCAGACTAAATAAGACATACTAAATAAAATGACAAAATACAACTTACAAAGCAGAAGATACAAAATAAAATAATGATGATGGGAGACAAACATGGCAAGACGCAGAAGGGGAATGGGCAAGGGTAAAAGCAGAGGAACTGTCATGGAGTTTTTGTCTGAATTTTTTGTTTGTTTTGCAGGAGTATTTTTTTTTGTGGGGGGTGGATTTAGCCTATTTTAGATGTGCATTAAAATATGTACAGGTAGTCCTCAACTTATGACCACAATTGAGCCCAAAATGTATGTGGTTAATTGAGACATTTGTTAAGCACATTTTGCTCCATTTTATGACATTTCTTGCCACAGTTGTTAAGGGAATCTCTACAGTTATTAAGTTTGGAACATGGTTGTTAAGTGAATCTGGTTGCTCCACTGACTTGGCTTGTCAGAAGGTCACAAAAAGAGATCGTGTGACCCTGGGATACTGCAACCATTATATATATGAGTCAGTTGCCAAGCATCTGAATTTTGATCATGTGTCCATGGGGATGCTGCAAGGGTCATAAGTGTAAAAAACTGGTCACAAGTCACTTTTTTCAGTGCCATTGTAACTTCGAATGGTCACTAAATGAACTGTTCTAAGTCGAGGACTACCTGTATTCCCTGCTCCAGAATAGCTAGATACCAAAAACCTATGGTATGGTTAGATGACCTTATATGGTTATAAATAATTCACTCTTGGCTTAGAATCCACGTAGATAAAACCAGAGCTTTGATAACTGTTTCATCAGCAGTGATGCCTAGAGCTGAAGAGACAGGTATTAAACTTAAGAGATGGCTTGTCTCTTCAGGACATGAATGGCCATAAATAAACAGGAATAAGTACATCATAGTGCCATGGCTACTTAGAATACTAAAAAGATGGAATGTACAATATTTGATGAAGAAGTAGAATGATTTTGTTTGAATGTATTCCAAGGGTGGTGTGAGGCGCTTGTCAGTGTCATTAAATACTGACCAAAACTTAATCTTTAGAAAGTATTTGAAGTGGCAAGACTAACGCGTGACACACACTTTGCAATAAGCGCGTACTGCAGTTTGTTTAAAAACATGCTGCACTTTTAACCCCGGGACAAAGAGAAATACCAAAGGAATCCCAGAATTCAGGCAAAAAAAAGAGCAGAGCTGAACAAGTAACCAATAAACAATCGCTATCTAATCGCCTGAGCCAGCTGCATTTGCTCAGCTATAAACACTAAAGAAAACCCAAAGGCAAATTTAACAAGAATTGTATGATTAGGCCTCATAAAGCACCAGCATCTGCATTCTTAACTAGTTTATTTCAAGGTTTGACAGAGCATTATTTTCTGTATATGCAGCTTAACTATGTTCAAGGCAGGCTTTCTTGGGATAAATATTTTTTCTCGAGCTAAACAAACCAGACTAGATGTTGATTTCAACTCTTCGGGGTGGTTTGATTTTGCTGCCCTTTAAAGGCAAAGCTTTGAACAATATTCATCAGGGACAATGAGGGTCTAATATAGTATAGAGTATATAATAGAGAGAGAGAGAGAGAGTAGAGAGAGTAGAGAGTATAAATATAGAGCAGGAGTGTCAAGTTCGTGTTGTCACAGCGGCATCACGTGATGTATCGGGACTTTTTGCCCCTTCGCTAAACTGGGTGGGGGCAGGGCCAGCACGTGACGCATCCGGCCCACGGGCTATGAGTTTGACACCCCTGGCATAGAGGAACAGAAGTAACCAACAGTAGGCAGAGCTAAATAATTCCCATGGGAGGAGCCTAAACTAATTGGCTTTAGTTGTGTCATGTTCAGTTATGGTATTCCTACGGAATGTCACACCTGTCGAAGTTGACACACCACAGTGTTTTGGGTGACACGCCAACGTTCACCAACTATTGTCAAAAGCCCATCCTGTTTTCTGTGATTTTCAGAGGCTGGGGGCGCGGTCTTGCACAGTCTCCAGGCCTACTTGAAGTCACCTGAGAGAGCCATATTTTTGCACACCCCCTCAGCCTCCAAAAATAATGTGAGTAATGGAGCGTGCTTTTGTGCAGTTTCTGGAGGCTGTGAAAGAGCATTGTGTGAACCTGCTTCAAGAACAAAGGCCTTGTGCAACCTGAGCAGTTTTGGGTAGGTCACAGAGGCTAGTCAACAGGAAAAGAGCACTGCCTGAAGGTAAGTGGTGCATGGCAGATCTTGATGGCCATTGGGCTAGGGGGGCAATGGTGCCCTTCCCCAGGGTTCACACACATTGGGGAATGGCACAAGGTGGCCTTTTTGAGTGGCAGTGGTAGTACCTGGGCTGAAGCCAATGCCTTTTTTGATGCATAACACAATTCATTTTCCCCAAGTTTTGAATGTAACTGTCCACATTACTGTGGGATAAGGTTTTTGTGTCTATTTTATCCTGTGCAATGTAATTATGTATTTGATAAATATTATTTTCAATAACTTTGCAGGTCACTCTTCACACATGTGGAGACTAGAACAAAGACATGCATGTATACCTATAATTCATCTAACCCTTGTCTCAGCTGCTGTCAGATCCAGTGATAACCATCCCAATCAGTCATCTAGTAAAGAAAAACTCCTGGCCCATTGTTTACACCAAGAGTATCATTTACTAAGTCAAAGTGGTTACAGAAGTAGTGAAGCTGAATCTGGCACTTTCGTGCACAAACTACAAAATTAACTTTCCCTTTTCTCTGGCCATCACCCTGTTATCAGCCAATGTTCAACTAGGTGCTCTCATATTGTTTGGGTAACGGACCCTTCGTTCGCAGGCTTCCCAGCTCAGCAGTCCATTGGGTGACCTTGAGAAGGCTAGCAAGGCTTGGGTCCCATTCCACCCCCCACCCCCCAATTCCTCTCTACATTCCAGTCTCTCCTCTCTCCCGCTATCAGGCTGTCAGCTTGCGATGTGAGGCTGTCAGGAGGGCAGCCATGACAGACAGCTGGTGACTCTCAGTTGCTGAGATGAGGCTGCTGTTGAGATCTTGGGAGATTCTGCCAGTGCGTTAGCTGCTCACTCAAGGATCAAAAGTGGACATAAGGGCAGTGGTGAGATTCGGAGTTATAGCAGGTTTTAGTATTGGCTTACTCATCAGGATTTAGAACTGGCTCCACCTCGGTTTCAGATGTGGTTAGCAAATCAGTTTGATAACATAGCTTTAATCAGGATCAAAGAGTTAGAGATAAAGTGTGTTAAAGGAGTCTGCAGAAGAGACCCAATATTCATCCCCCAGATTTGTGTAACCTAGTCTATAAGTATTAAACAAGAATGAAAGTTCATCTACCCCAAAATTCTGCCTCTAATTGGATTTTAGACACATTTTTGTTGAGTGCCTCGTACATGCCAAAGTTGTGATCTCATCAGGAGGACTGAACATTTGCTGCCAGCTGGATTTGCCCTGTGATAGGCAATGTACTTCCTTTTGGTGTGTCCTAGCAGATGATAAATTTCTTAGAAAAACAATGCCAACAATGCCTTGGAAATTTTGGCAAAAGCCAGCGGATATTAGAATATGCGATGACAAATGTTTTAGATTCTAAATAAAGCATCCTGTGAATTGGCAGAAGCCAACCTCTAAAATTTAAATAGCAGTGAGATAATCAAGACGCTTGGAACAAAGTTAGCAGAAAAAGAATCCAAAGACAGCCAAAAGATTGGTTCATAATTAAAATCTGCATAACCCCTTAGTTCCAAGGTGGAACATTTTGTGGGTAGATTTTCTGCTCTCTTTCATATAGAGCAACTGGCTTTTTCTAAACTCTGGTTTGTCTTCTGGATAAGCCCCAATTGGCTTAAAACAACACATTAAACAATGAATCATGGTTTGTTTACAAACCCACAACTAAGCCAAACCCAAACAGACAGCACTACTATTTAGCACAATGTAAGAGCCTGTAATGAGTCTCATCAGGCCTATTTCAATTTTTTTTTTTCCTCATCAAGACAAAATACCAGAAGAAGCAATGTTGGAAATATGAACCTGAAATTCTGTATAACCCACAGAAACCTGGATATTGCTGTTGAAGCAATGATGGTGAGTTTTAAATTTCTCTCTGCCACCAGTGCTCTAATTCACAACCCCAACTGAAGCATGAATCAGTGTCAACCCTGTACTATCATACGTAATACAATAATATGGAGTCCAAGATGTACTTGAGTTTCAGATCAGAGTCATTTTGTTACACAGGACTGAAATTCAGATTTTGGGCCGATGCCATCTTGAGAGCAGCAAGAGCCCATGAGAGCTATCATTCTCATATCATTCTGATACCATTCTCAGCTGTCAATCAGAGCTATCATTCTCAAATTGCATAGGGAGAATGGGGACAGTGTGAGACAATTCTCAATTATAGAATAACATGTACAGATGCTGCTTTAATCATAACAGTGCAGCATTCTTGCCCTTGCCCTAGAAATAGATAAATTCAAGGCCACTGGTTTCTAGTCAATATCAGGCTGGAAACATATTTGATTAAAAAAGATTGGCTGCCATACCTCAAAACAAATTTTTCCAAGGCAAATTACAACATTTGAATTGCAATGTAAAAAAATAATTAGGCTCATGTTATATATACATAAAATGTGTAACAATAAAGCTGATAGAAGTAAAATAGTAGTAAAATAAGTTCTCTTGCAGCATAATAGTTAAAACATGAACCTATCAAATTGAATCTTTGTTATGGTTATAGACCAGCATACAAAGGTGGGGTATAGTCAATTAAAAAGCATAGATTTCAAATCTTTAAAAAACATAAAAAGCTAAAATATATAAAACAGAAAGTATGTATAAAAAACAAAACTCTAAAAGGATTACATTAGATGAGAGCAATTGATGAGTGTAGGGAAGCAGATAAGGACCTATAAATATATGAAAAGCTTGGGGAAACAATATCTTTGTGAGGTGCTAGAAACACAAAAAAATAAACATCTACAGTAGTGAACCTCACTGGGAAGAATATTCAACACCAGCCATTTGCACCCAATTGTTGTGACCTATTTCTTTTTTCTTTCTTCAAGTGAGTCAACCTAAGATTACTAGATTTCTAATGTCATTAGCAAAAAGAAAACAGTGCATTTCCCTTGGAATTACTGAAAAGAGAGAGGCTAATTTTCCCTCTCCTTCTCAACAATTTTACTCAATGGGAAACCAGCAATCTGCTAGCAAATTGCTGGTAGCGGGGCGGAAACTTGGCTGTTTTTCCTTTTCTCTTAATTACTATGCTAGAGTGTCTATCTGTCTGTTTGTGAGAGGAAGGGTAGAGAAGAAAAATGTTATTTTGATCAGTGAGAAACATGAGATAATGATCATGTACGGGAGAGGGAGCAGTACTAATGTAGCCCTGAACACTCAGCCCAAAAATCTGAGTAGTTCTAAGCCCAAAAGTGTTGCCCTGTACTATTTTGTGATTGCAGTTTGCACTGGCTTTACTAGTTGGAGGAGCATGATGAGAACCGTAGTTTAACACTTTTATTCTGAAAAGACCCAGTTTGAGAAAGATAGTCTACTAAGCTTTATAGCGATAGCATTTAAACTTATATACTGCCCCATAGTGCTTTGCAGCACTCTCTAAGCAGTTTACAATATCAGCGTATTGCCCCCAACCATCTGGGTCCTTATTTTACCAGCCTCGGAAGGATAGAAGGCTGAGTCAACCTTTAGCTGTTCAGGATCGAACTCCTGACAGTGGACGGAGTTAGCTTGCAGTACTGCATTCTTACCATGCACCACCACCAGGGCTCTTATATTTATATTAAAATTTGGATACTATTTATTTATGGTCATTGATTGGTTTTTACTAATAGAGACACTTAAAAGAATAAAATCGGTTACACAGCTCTAAAGTATTTTTAAAGGGTAACATATTCATAATGGCAATTTTTGTCTACCACGCCATAATCTAAAGCAACAGGTTTTGCTACAAGATGCTTGTGGGGGAGTAAGGGGGAGTTTTACTTATCACATTTCTAGGGCACCCACATCCAAAATGTCCCCAGGTGGCTTCACACTTATATACCTCTTCATAGTGCTTTAAACCCTTTCTAAGCGGTTTACAGAGTCAGCATATTGCCCCGAACAATCTGGGTCCTCATTTCACTGACCTCAGAAAGATGGAAGGCTGAGTCAACCTTGAGCCGGTGAGACTCGAACTCCTGGAGTAAGCAGTGAGTTAGCCTGCAGTACTGCACTCTAACCACTGCGCCACCACGGCTCTAAGAAGAAGAAGAAAATGTAAGAAAGAATAGAATTACTCCAATGAAACCGATTTTAAAATGTTAAATAACATGTTCCAAAAGATCCTGAATTGAAATTTACATTGTAAACCCCTTTTGGCATAGACCTGTTTTAAGCTACTATAAATCAATATAAACGTAAAGTCTGCTTGGTGCTGAGTTTGAGGCCTGGTTATGTTGTGGGTGTGTCTATGTACCATAGTTACCTGGCAACATGCAGAAGTGAATTGTCACTGCCTTTTTCTGAGACATCATTTTTCAGTTTCCCAATCTAATCCACACCTGTGGCACTTCCATTTCCAGCTAGTCTCCCAATCAGGCACTTAGTAGTTGGGACTTTGTTTATCTTTTTGAGTTTGTCCAAGGTCAGTTAGGACTGTTTATATAAATATAATGCCACTAAATCAAATTTTGGCCCAGGGCTAAATTGATTCTGGGCAAGTATTCCAGGAACTGATGTGCTTTCTCACTTTGGAGATGGTGTGGAGGAACGGTAAAAATGACTTCCCTTTAACTTCTTAACTATGCAGCACTTTTAAAATATTGCTCTTGCGGTCACTTTGGCTACAACTGCTGTTCCAGTAAATAACCAACATTCTCAATTTTTCTTTTCAATTTATTCAAATTGCCCAGATCAGTGAAGTCCCCATGAGAGCATATTTATCATACCTTAACTATTGATAGTTACGTTTTCTCCACAATAGGGCGTGCAATTGTTTAATTACTTTTTTTAGAGCTGTCTTCCTGAAGCAAAGGGTCTTATCTCGGTAGAATAACCCTTATTATCAAGAAAGGAGGAAAAGGAAGAAGTTGTTGGTGCTTTGGCTCTGTTTTCTGGAGGTACACACCAACAAACTCCTGTTCAACTTGAAGGAATTTTACACAGTTTGTATCAGCCAAGATGCAAAAATCTTGTGTCCCAATCTTGTTTCTGCAAGGATGTGTCCCAAAAATCAGGCCACAAGTTCACATCCTTGCAGAAACTTTTTGTTTTGAAGAAGGGATGCTCAGTTCTTGCTCACAGAATCCATAACAATTCAGCTCCTAGAAGTGATTTCCATGTGAATGCATCCCTCCACTTCATCTGAATAGACTCCTCTGTTTAACCAGTCGCTTCTCCAAGCGCATAGATGGTCACAGACATTATGCAGACTCTTCAGTGTGAAATGAGACAACAGGGGTTTTTTTCCCCCTTCCCTTTCACAATGGACCATATCAGTCTGAAGGAACACTTCAGGGGCAGATAATTCACCAAAAAGACCATCAATAAGGCCTTTAGGCTTTATAATCCTTACACTTACTTTGGGCTTTATTTGTCAAAATCATGGCTCAGAATGGCTAGAATCAGGCACATGTGCTACATTCACGACAAATTGTTCAAAAGGTTCCCTGATGTGGAGTCAAATAACACAAAACAACCAGGTTAGGGTATTTGGGGTGGGGGTGGGGGAAGGGTGTCCCAAAAATCAGGCCACATCAGATTTTTTTTAACTTATTTATATCCCGCCTTAATTATTTTTATAAATAACTCAAGATGATAAACCTAGCTAACCCTCCTTCCTCCTGTTTTTCCCCCCACAACAACAATCCTGTGAGGTGGGTTGGCCTGAGAGAAAGAAAGACTGATCCAAGTTCACCCAGCGTAAAGCAGAACTAGAATTCACAGTCTCCTGGTTTCTAGCCTGATGCCTTAACCGCGAGACCAAACTGGCTCTTTTTCTTTTAGTGCACAGTGCATGTATAAAAGGGGAGTGGCTTCGATTCCACAAGGCCCAAGGGCAATCAACCATCCTGACTTTTTTTATCTCCTCCATCTTCCTTCCTGCACGTGACTCCATCCATTTCTGCAGCTCTCAAAGAGACACTTTTAAAGGTGGTTTGCTTGAGCGGACTGCGGAATTCCCTGAATAATCCTGACATTTTGAGTTTGAATCTGCAGTTTACAGCGAAAGCTTTGTTCTTCAAAGTTAAATGGAAACATGGAGCACCCCTCCCGTGTCTGGATTATGTTTTGATAATAATACATTCACACCCGCTCAGCAATTAAGCACTGTTTGGATCAGCAAGTCCATGTCCAAATTAAAATTAAAGGTGTAATCATAAAGCTACGTACTTGTCTCAGAGAGGAGTTGTACTCCCTTTATCTTGGTCATGTACAAGCATGGCTAGTTGCTCCACTGAAAGTTGGTTTCCCAACTCTGTCATTAAAGAAGCAAAGTAAAAATCCCAGGACATTTTTCATTGCCAAGGCACCTGCAATTGTGCTTTGGCAATTATGTGTCATCAGAATATGCATGTTGGTAGGATGCTGTTTGTCATCCACCACAGATTGTTGTAATGTTTAAATATATATATTTTTGATGCTTACTAGTTGCCCATACAATGGGAAGCTTCCAAAGGATTGATGTATTGGTTTGCAATCATTTTATAACATATATATAACATGCACTTTGAATAGAGAATGAAGAGGGAACAATGATGCCAACTCCAGATTTTCTTACATACATAGTTGGTGGTTTATCACCACTTTTGGGCCATCATCTATGAGAATTCATGGGTCATATATGCCTTGTCATTATCTAAAATAAACTCTTTTAGATATAAAGTTCTAAGATAACTGGGACCTAGATATGATTACTTTGAGGCAAGATTTGCTGATTATGCCACAAATGTCTGTCTCATATGTCTCACTAAGCCATAATGTTGAGCCCCGATCCGGAGCTCACCATACATGGGGAAGCGAACTTGAGGCGGCAGCTGCTCACCAGCAGCAGCCCGACATCTGCTGGCGCCGGCCAGGGCATTCGCCACCAACCCAGACCAGCAGAAGCGATGGGCAAGGTGGCAGCCCAACATTGGATGGCGCCGCGCTCCTGGGAATTCTCTGCCCAATCCGTGAGGCCCAGCTGACCAGCAGCCTTCCGTGGAGGCCAGAGCTGCCCCGCCCACACTGCTGGCCACCAGATGGTGGTTACCAGTGGGTGTGGCAGCTGGATAGACCTGGGATGGGGCCAAGAGACATGAAAAAGCAGTGGTAGGCGGCCACTCCCAGAGCTAACTTTGCAGGGGATTTCCCACTCATTGCATTCTGAGGCTCCGACCTGTTTGAACCTAAGCTGGAATTAAAGCTGAGTTCTGCTGCATTTGAATGCGTGTCCAAGCTCCCTTTGTTCAAATCAGGTTTGACCCTGACAGGCTGAGAGAAAGTCAGTGCTGCCTTTTTCTTCTTTTTCCCTTTAAATCCCTTGTTGGAGTTGCATGGGGGTGTGGTCGGCAAACAGGGTATTGGCGGAAGGAATGGTGCCTGAGGTGCCTGAGACGGAGGGCGTGGTGAAGGAGGCGGGGCCAGTCCTGGAAGTTCCAGAGGACGTTTCCCAGCCTGTTGTGAGGCTGGAGGAATGTGAGGCACGTACAAGGGTGCTGGCCCAAGGGTTGGACAGGGCCCAGGACTGTCGGGGGAGTGGTGGCATAGTTCCACTGTGACTGGGGCTTCTGGCCCATGAATGCCAACTCCCCCTCACCTTGGGGCTCCATTGACTGAATGACGGGAGAAACGCTTGGCAGGGGACGAGGATGGGGAGTGGAGTTATTCAACCACCCCTGGTAGCAGCACCGTAGACATACTGAGGGAGCAGTTCAGGGAGGCCAGTTTCAGAGTTGTACTGTTCTGGCAACCATGGGAGACAGGAGCAGAGCAGATGGCAGTGTGGCAAACTAGGAGGCCGGGACTCCCAGCAGAGACCCGGTTCCATTTGACCAGCCCGAAACTGCACTTAACCCAGGCATCCAGCTGCTCTCGCTAGGTGGTATGGCCAGGGCCCTGGAAACAGGGGTCCTTGCTGGCCGATCTCATGCAGCACCCTGAATGGTCTGCGCAGGTGCCCTCCACAGCAGGACCCGCAGGAGCGCATGGACAGGGGCACCAGCCAGGAACCCAACAGCTGGCCTGTCATGCTGCAGTCTCGGAACCACTTGTAGCAGATCAGGGCCCCACGTGGCCACCAGGATATTGGCCACAGCAGGTAGCAGGGGTCCCCCATCACTGCAGGCCTCTTTTGACGGGAACCCCAATTGCGTGGCATTATTTCTCAGCCAGGCCATAAGCCACCTCAGCCTCTATGCCCGGTTCTACCCCTCGCAGTGGGCAATGGTCGTGGTGGTGATGACAGTATTGGACAGTGAGGCCACTGAGTGGGTGATGGATTTGCACAGTGAGCATGCCAGGGACCTGGCGAATGTGGGCTTCGTCCTGGAGGCACTCAGGGCCCGGTTCGAGGATGGGTCCAGGACACAGCAGGTGGAGGGGGAGCTCCTGTTGCTAAAACAGCAAGGCTGTCCGGCGAAGGACTTTGTCTGAGATTTTCTCCAGGTAGCGGGTAAGCTGCGGTCATGGCCTGAACGCCTGCTAGTCCACCAGTTCAAGGAGGGACTGGACCGTGATATTCGTCAAGCCTGTGTTTATCGGGGTCTTCTGCACCGGCTACAAGACTGGTTTCGGGCAGCCATCAAATTGGATGCCAAATTACAGGAGTTCTGTTCAAGGGGGGATGTGTGCCCCGGGCCCAGGAAACCCATGGAGAGGCCAACATCGACAGGCAGAGCATGGCCCCGATCCAACACCCTGGAGCAGTCCAGTCACCCGTTGCTATGTTGTTTCTGGTGTAACCAACTGGGCCACCAGGCAGCAGAGTGCATGGCGCCAAGGCCGCAGATGGCACCAGGGTCACAGTCATCGAAACCAGAACCACAGCCACAAAGCAGCAGCCCCGGGAGGACTACAGGATGCCCACAACAAATCCCTGAACGATCCTGGGGAGCAACCCAGACAGCACCCGTGAGCAACCAACAAGAAGGCTCAGAGGAAAGGCGATTGACGGTGACTGGGAGGGTTCCACTATCGTCCTATGACAGCGAGGATGACGACCCAGAGGAACCAATGGTAAGCGAC